>WBMY01011917.1:195909-273301 GCA_013397315.1 Donacobius atricapilla | reverse complement strand
CCTGCTCCTTTGCTCTTTTACTCCATTTGATGGGTGATACTTAAACAGAAGGAAGTACAAGAACAATAGGAGAGTTTTGGAAAGCATGTGACACTGTGAGAGTAATAACATTTGCACAGGGCCTTTCATCTAGAAGGAACCCAGAGGAATTTATAAACAATATTGTTTTATACAGTTTATAAACAACAAAAACATTGGTTTGCTAAAAAAACCAAAAAACCCCAAAACAACCAACCAAAAAAAAAATTCAGATAAAACAACTTATATGATTTGTTTTCCTTGGAATAAACAAAGCTTTTGCTACAACAGTATCACTCTCGCCCTTATTTATTGCATTTTCCCTCTCTGTGCTCTCTGTCGTGGATCTGCTGCCTGGCTGCTCTGCACTGCAGGGCTTGAGGATGGAGTTTTGTAATTCCATTCCTGTGGAGAGCTCAGCGTTTCGTAAGACCCCGAGAAGAATTACAGATTGATTATTAGAGAAGTAGCATCACTTCAGTGGGTTCTTGGGGCTATTTATTTAAAAATGCACGATGGCCCTGCTTCGCTGATTTTTGAAGTGATAAACCAGCAAGTCCTTTGAATGATTAAAGGCAAAGGATTTTGGTTGAAATGAGTTGCTTCTTTTTGGAATTTGTTTAGAAATCTGTGTTTAGAACCACTGGACACTTCAGCTGACGCATGTTACCTTTAATCAACTTTGCCAGGCGCTGAACAGAAAAATCCTGATTTCTCCAGAAATCAGGAAGGTTTCCATGGGATGGAGGTGAGCCTGGGAATCTCTGCCTTCGTGGCATTCCCTGTGACCCAAAAGTTGCCATTTCTGCCTTCTTTTGGACTTGGAGACAAAACCCTAAAAGGCTTTTGTATTAAAAACTGCGCATCTCCTCAGCTTGAAATAAAGCTGGATTCCTCTGGTATGGATTCCTCAGAGGTACAAGGTGTTAACATATCCATTAAAATTCCCAACTAGGAAAGAGTAAATTGAAATTAGTTATAAAAAAAGGATGGGTATGGACCACTGCAAAGGAAACTGGAGAGACTTGGGGGAAAGAAAGCAGTGAAAACTATGAAAAAAGAAAGTTTTCCTTTTAAACTGATAGGGACAAAAGACTGAAACAAGACAGAAAAGAGCTTAAAATGTTTTTCATTAAAAACTAAGAACAAAGTCAATACAGAGGGGATGAAAGTCTGGAAAATACCAAAACCAGATTTTATTTTTTTTTTCTGGACTATAAATATTGTTGTAGGGAATAAAGTTCTTATAATGTGCTGTGAAATTAAAAATCAACCAGTAGTGTCTAAAGATAAACGCGATGGGATGTGTTTGAAGGAAAGCAATGTTAGGTGATTCTGATTCAGCTTTTTCATTCCCTCAGCTTTATTTATTCACATATTGATTTGCAATAGTTTATCAGATAGAATTTTACAGTGTGTTTTTGTGCGATTTGAAAACAAAATAAAACTATTCTCTGGGTAACAAATTCTCCAAACTGAAAATAAGCCCTGACATAGCTTAGACGAGTTCTGAGTGTCAACATCAGAGTTTTCTGGAGAGACTGTCGTATTCCTATACGTCCTTTAAATCTTTATTTTCTAAAGAAGCTGTGGAGCTGCTGAAGAGCTGCCCCAGTGGAACCGGTTCCAGTTTTATTAGTGGTGTGTTGGGTGATTTATTGGCCCAAGCTCTGTTCTAGCTGACAGGGCTTGTCATGGCTGTTCCTCTGAGCAGCCTCTTCCCAGTGTTTGTTTAAAAGGCAAGTGGGAGGACAGGAATGTGGTGCTTTTCTCCTCTTGGCTGCTCTCTCTGTGTTCACATTGCCGTCGCTGGAGATCCAGGAGGAGCTTTTGGAGAGCAGTTCAAGGAAAGGAGCCTTGGTTTTCTTGTAGCAGCTCAGGAGTGACAGGAAGATCCAGAGTCAGAGGAGGGGATGTTTGTGTGAATTGTCAAAGATGGGGAGAGGAGGTGATTTGGTTTGTCATGGCCTTATGGGTTTGAATCTCCAAAGAGATCATCATTACCACAGGGGGAGTAATGGAAAATTAATGGAAAATTAATAAACCTTCTCTTTGCTCGCTCACAAAGCAAACATTTGTTTTGCTCTTTGGAGAGCTCCAGGTTATGTGGGAATCTCCTGTATTCTCAGTAAAACAAAACATATAAAATATATAAATCTATATTTATAAGATATATAAAATCAACGCAGCGACAAGTAAGATAATTCAAATAAGAGTATTCAAATATTTGAGTTATTTGAATGCAAATAATCCCAAACTATATGCTTATTGCAGTTACCATTTTATAACTCTTTTATTAAAAAAAAAAAAAGAAGAAGAAACTGAGAAATTGTAACACTGAAGAATTTACTTATGAGGCTGTCGGTAACATTTACATCTTGGAAGTGAGAAAACCAAGGCACAGGCTATGAGGTCCCAGGGTCTCCTTAGCCAGGCACCTTTTCAGAGGGATCCTGGGGCCCATTTTTATCCCTCCCTGTTCCTTAGGGCAGCACCAGTTGGGAATTTTGGGCATTAGGAGCTTCATAAAATTAGCAGGAAGCCTTGGCTTGTGATTCTGATTTTCAAGATGCAATTTTTCTTCTGTTTTCCCCAGCTTTGAGGTCACTCACTCCCCCTGCCCAGAGGCAGAAGACAACTGTGTACTCCAAAGTTACGGAGTAGTTTCCAGTAGGCTTTCACCTATATTTTTGTGAGTGAAAGACCCAGTTAAGCTGGTTCTAAGATCAGATATTTTTTAGTACTCGCTTGGTTTGCTGCACTTTTGGAAGGACTTTTCCTGAGTGATCCTTTCTTGGATGACCTCTCCATTGCTGTCGTTAAAACTTGGAAACTTTGGTCTTCTTGACAGTTAGTTCTGCATTCTCATTATGTTCATTCCCATTGTAAACACGCTGAAGTTGCTGCTGTTATTGCTTAGGATGGCTTTTTCCTCTGTTGTTTTGAAGTCTGGTAGAAATAGAAGTTAATCTTTAAGAGAGTGGGGCTGGTGAGGATTGCATGGCCCAGCTCGATGGGTCATGTCTTCTCATCTGCCTCGTCGATGATGTTCTGCTGACTCCGGCTGTTTTTATGGAGAGCAGAAAAACAATTTGCTTTTCCTTCCCATAAAGTTATAACCCTTTGTTTATCCTCGTGCTGCTGCGAGTTTCCAAAATGCAAAGACTTGCAAAGAAAAGAAAGGGAGGAAATGGCTCCTTTTTTTTTTTTTTTTTTTAACGCCGTTTTTTGTATCGGAGAGTAGAGTTTAGGACCGAGCTGAATTGTTGACCTTTGTGGAGTTTATTCTTAGAATTGGCTGATCTGTGTGTGGAGTCTGATTGACTGAGCCCAGTTCACGGCACAGACCACGGGCAGTGGGTTTGGGGAGGGCAGTCCCAGCTTTACGGAGTAACTCTTCTCTTCTGTGATCACTTTAGGGTTTGAAGAGTTTCTTTTTGCAGTTCTTCAATGACTCCAGTTCACTGGAGTAATTGAGAACAGCTCCCTTTTCCAAGCAGGACTTGTTTTTTTGCTACAAGTTGTTGAGTTGCTGAGACTTCTAGTTTTTAGTTTTCTCCTGCAGGGATGTTATGAATTTGGGAAACGCAAATTCTGGTTCTAAAGGCACTCTAGAGATTTACCTGACGAGGGTTATCATCTGGCAACTTTTAGTGCTGTATTTTATACATAAAAGGGAAGGTAAAAGAAAGGTTTGAGGGACCGGAATTCCTTTCCTGACCCAGATAAGAGCTGCTGAGGCAGAAGTCGGCATTAAAACCTCACCGCTCCTGATCTATAATGTCATCGGAAGAACACGTTTGTATTTACAACCCAGGGCTGTATTTACAACCTTTTTTTTTTGCTCGCTTTGTTCCTTAAGAGGCTCTGGCTACCCACATTTTATGCACTCCTGGAATGCAATAACAATTGTGGCATCACCTCTTCAGAATTCCTGTTCCTTCCTGAGATCGGGCTGGCGATGAGGCCTCACAAAACTCGCTGGGCTCTGCCCGAGATGAGCTTAATTGGATGAATTCATTCTCTCCTTCCCTTGCTTTCTGACCTTTGAAACAGCTCGCTGTGATCTCTGGAGTTTTGCAATACCCTCAGCTCTCCGTTCTGGAAAATGAAATCTGGGGTTGTTTCTCTGGACTCCAAAAACGCATCCGCAGCGTTGTCAAATGTCCACTGAAACCTGCAGGAGGGTGGGAACGCCTCCCACCCGCCTTCTCGCCGCTTTGCAGGTGTGGAGAATAAAAACCACGCCGCTTCTGGGAGTGCTGCTGTCCTCAGGAAATGTTCTGGGCTGTTCTGGAGCCCGCGGAGAGGACCGGGATATTTGCGGGAATCCGGTTGCTTCTCCTTGCTGTGGCTGCAGAGCGGTGTCAGAGTCTCATTAGAGAGATTGAGAAAATAAAAGCTGAACTGGCAGTGGCCGGGTTTGGGTTTTAGGTTGGGTTTTTTTTAGGATTTTAAGCAAAACACTGAATAAAAGCGGTGCGGTACATGTTCTGAAACGCTGTTTGCCTGCACTCCCTCAGCCCGGGATGCAGGAGCAGCTGCTCGGCGCTCCCTGAAATCAGACACACATGTCCGTGAGGTCTTCAAGATTTTGTTTCTTGGCCAATCAGTGAGAGAATTTTAATTGTTAAATTGACTGTATTAGCCTGAGTACTGATGAAAACTGAGATTAACCATTTGCTTGATAGCCACCTCCTTCCCCCTGTTCTTTCCTCCTTATTTTTTCATGTAAAAATGCATATTTTAAAATGCAAATTATTAAATTTATTTACAAAAATTTGATTTCACTTATAACATATTACAAAAATACATTTTCTAAAACTTTTTATATGAAATGTCAGTTAAAATGAGCCTGATTCATTTTAAGCCTTTCCATGTTTTCATTCACAGCTATTTTCTCTTACAGGTATTTTTATGTCTTAATCCTCAGGAATAATATTTTTTTTTCTGTGCTCATTTTTATCCATATGTATAAATCTATTTTAACGATAATATAAAGGTAATGGAAAGCAGTTGAACAGTGGAAACATTGCCACCAATTTTAAAGGAATTATGAATTTTCCCACTGTGCAAAGTTAAGTTTGTGCAGAAGTATATGGAGAGGCTGAGGGCTTGTATAGAGAATTGTTAAAATCAAAACCAAAAGCATTTTGAAAGGCTGAGAGCTTGTATATAGGATTATTAAAAACGAAACCAAGAGCACAATACATCCTTTCACACAATAAAAATCTAGAAGAGCTCGACGTGAGCAAACTGTTCACCAACAGAAAGGTGTCAGTCAAATAAAATGAATTACAGTGTGAAGATACAAACCCAATCGAGTCAAACATCAATATTCCCTCACTCCAGAATGTCATTTTTGTGTCAGAATGGCTTGGAAAATGCAAACAATAAGGAGAAATGAATATTTACAGATAATTAAATGTTCAGAATAGCTCATCTAACCGCAGCCTTATCTCTAGAAACAAAAATGCAAGCATCCCCTAAGTGATATTAGCAACTGCAAGGCTTTTGTTTAGACTTTTTGTTCTCTTGGCAATAAATAAAATTCTTTGGAAGAAGTCATTAAGATATTTCTTAATGTTGCCTTTTCAAACTTTGCAGGCTGCTATCCCTGTCCAGGGCCAAACATGAATCCTATTGCTCTGGGAAGCCGTTGGCTTGCTTACGCAGAAAATAAGGTAAGGAGGGGTTGGAGATGAAAAAATACTTCTCGATTTTGTATATATAGGGGAAAAAAGAAGAGAAGAGGTCTCAGGAAAAAGGTACATGCAAATTGAGTCTGTAAGGGGAGTTGCATTAAAATGACAGACCTGAGTATTTTAAGATATTAGCTCTTTGCACATTTGATTTAAGCTCGATTTAAGGAACTTGGAAGGCAGAGAAGGCAGCTATCAATGTGTGTTTTCAGTGAGGTAACTCAACAATCGACCCATTTTGTGCTTTAAAAGTTCAAAGCATTTAATTACAGACACTTCTGAAGGCAGGGAAAAAACCCTTCCTAAATTCTGTTTGGGGAAACTGAGTCTGGGCAGAGCCTGGGTTTGTCTGAGCCAACACAGCAATGCACTCTGTAGCTTAGAAAACAGCATTAAACTGGCCACTTTTGAACATCTTTGAACAAGTGAAGCTCCTGGAAAAACAAAACAAAACAAATTTAAAGACTTTTTCTTCTTTCTAGAGATACAGCAAATAGATTCCCAAGCAAAGAAATGATCATTGCTTTTACCCAGAGAAGTGGTTTTGTATTTAAAGCTTCAAGTGAAGCCTAAATTCGGCTCCTAATGCCTTGTTTTTATTTCAAAGCAGATGTTTTTTCTCCTTTCCACCTGTGACTGGGGAAGCTGTTTCTAGAGCTGAGCCAGAAATTTATCGGGGCAGATTTTGGAAATGTATTTGCTGTTACACCTTCTCCAGCACAGCTGATTTCTTCCCAAATTCAGGCCTGCCCTTCCTTTAATGCCACACCTTGCTGATGCTGGAAAACTTCACCCTGGCCAGCGTGGGATTTAAAAAGCATTGCTGCCAGAATGTCAGCAAAAGAATTGTATCACAAAGGGAATTTAAATGGGGTGTATGTTCCCAGGTAAATTCACTGTGGGCTTTCCCTAGTTTAGGGGTTTTTTTATTTAGATATTTAAATATAAGCAGGACAGAAAAGCCTGTAGAAACAAATACATCTTACAGTGATTTTTAATTTTCTTTAGGTCAAATAGTTAAACAGGCAACATGTTCTGTGTGTAGGCAACAAATAGCTATATTTTTTTCTAATTTTGCACAGAAGCACGGATTCTATTGTTAGGGTTCAAAGGCAAAACCTACTTTTGTAGGGTGATGGCAGGTACAAGAGTCTGGCTTTGATTTATTGATTTTGAAGGAAGGCAATAAAAAGCAAACCCCATGTACATTCCTCTAATCTATTAAATACAAAGTTTCAAACAACTCTTTTCCTTTGTCATTCCTTTGCTTGCTCCTCATAAAAAGGAGGGGAAAGCCACGCTCGGATTCTTAGAATGGCTGATATTTAATGTTACATATACACGGCTAAAGCTTTTGATTATATTTATTTAAATTTATTTGTGGTATTGCTGCCAGACCAAAAATCCCACCATTTCAAAGTTTATGAATTCTTAGTGAGTGCTCATCTGGTAATTGAAAACTGGAGCGGGGGGGACGCGACAGTCTGGGTGGCACCCAGAAGATTATAAAAAGGGGTTAAGTGTCTCAGCAGGGCTTTCTGCTATTTGTAGGAAAAAACACACCACTGTACATGATAAATAAGAGCTCTGGTAATGGGTTCGGGGTTTGTGTAGTTTAATAGTAGTGACTTGGTTGCTGTCTTCTCTTCTTGTAGCTGATCCGCTGCCATCAGTCCCGTGGTGGAGCCTGTGGAGACAACATTCAGTCTTACACCGCCACAGTCATTAGTGCTGCCAAAGTGAGTCCATCATCTGCCCTGGGAGAGCTGCTCCTGCACCGTAATTACGAGGTTTCCCTGCTGAATTGGGCTGTGTGTCGTCGCCCCCTCCTCGCTTCCCAGAGAGGGGCGCGCACGGAGAGCCCTGCAGGCAGCGGCAGCGCCCTGCCTGCCCTCCCCGTCCTGCAGATCCCTGGCTGTGGCTGTCCACAAAGGGTTTCTGTGCCTGGTTTTTCAAAATTTCATCTCTTACCAACAGCTATTTATATTAGAGGGAAGTGACAGTGGGATGGATTTGTATAATGGCTGTTCATCGTGGCGCAAGTTTATATGATCAGAAATCAACACTGTGAATTATTAGTCTTTTAGCATCATGAAAAGTGACTTTACAAGTGCCTGGTGCTTTTTGGACTCCATCACACCCCCATTATACATTTTGTTCTCTCTGAAGGGTGACAGCACAGTACTGGAGCTAATTAATTACCTTCTTTGAAGGTTAGAGCTTATTAATGACTGTTTACATATAGGTTCCATTGCCTCCTTTTCTTACTTCAGATGATGTTACAAAATCCCCCTGTTTTCAGAGAAATGTCTGGGCTTTTGTACTATCAAAAGAAGCCCATGGCTTGGAAAAATCTTAAACAAGACCAAGCACAACTTTTGTTTTACTGTCTCCCTCCCAGCTCCTCTCCTTGCTGCAAGAACAATTCCTTTTTCTCACACACACACACAGAGTGAGTTTTGGCGCTGTGGGGTGAACTCGGGGCTGATTACAAGCCTCCCTTGTAACCACCAGCCTTCTCATTTCTGATATGTGCAACAAAACAGAACTAATAATAGGAATGAAATGACAGAAGGCTCCGCGGCACCGAGGAAAACAACGGTTGGGAGAAGCCACAAAGAGAGACACAGGGAAGGCCAGCTCCTCTGAAAACAAAACAGAAAAACAAACACAGTCCATCACAATCACAGTGTGGCCGGAGAAGGAGAAAAATCACAGCTTTTTACGTTGTTGAGGGGAGCTGGAATTGCTCCTCTCCTGAGGTGATTCGCTGGATCTCTTGTAGGGTTAACAAAAGCAGTTTAAATTAAGGTGTGGGGGGAAATCTCCCCAAATTCCTTCAATCCCAGCATCATGAACGTCTTTTTTATAGCACAGATAAGTTGGAAAAAACGTCTGGCTTAGTGTGATCAGCCACAGTTTGGATCAGATGTGGCAAAATCCTACAAACAGATCCCTGGAGCTGCTGACCTTCCCTGCTGAGTAGTACTAGCGAGGGCACATAATCCAGAAATTCTGCTGTTAAGCTGAATTTATCACACTGAAGCAGTGCTATTGCATCATGTGAGTAGATGCTGAAGATAAAACGTGTTTATAATCATAGGAAAGAAAAGATTGTTAGCCTCTGTACAGAGCTAAACTCCCAGGGAGAGTTCGGAAAAGGGATAATCCCCAGGGCACGGGCTCCGTGCCGCTCTGTATTTGCACAGCACATTGCTCGTGCTCCTGCCTGCTGGATGTTACTGCAATGGACAAGATTAATACTAATATTGTTTTAAATATTTGCATGATTTGGCTCTTGAGGAGTGCCTCAGCCTTAGTGTATTAATTTGTTATCCATGAGTGCGCCACAGTAAATCTGCAATGTTTAATTTATTAGTGATTTCATTGAGTCTTGGCTCGCTGTCTAGCAGGTTTTCATCTCTGATAACTGCAGGGCTGCCTTCCTTGCTGGCTAATAGATGCTCCGGATATCTATTGCTCTTCATCCATCTCATTGCCTCACCATCAACTTCTTCCTTATTTAATTCTTCATTTATGAACCTCTGCTGCTGTTGTGTCCTATCAGCTGCCGGGGTTTGTAATTCTTCGCTTTGATCAGCACAGGAGCAGCTTCTTGGGAAGTGGGTGTCCTTTCCTTTTCCCTGCGCTGCTGCTTTTTGGTTCAGAAGTGGTTCCATTAAAGTTCTTGTTTTGCCAGGTTACCTTGGGTTACAGCCTTTTCTCTCTGGTTGCCTTCCAATTTCCTGGTGAAGTGAAAGAACCTTCATATGAAAGAGAAGGAGAGCTGCGAGCTTTCAGCAGGGTCACTTTGGAGAATTGCCTTTCAGATCCTCTCTAGAAAGTCTTGGTGGCAGCACAGGATATTTTCTGTAACAGTTTTCCCCTTGCTGCCCCACGTCCTGCTGGGGCCAGGGCTTTGTCCTCAGGTGCTGCTCTTGGTGCAGCAAATAAACTTCCTCTTCAATCAAATAACTTGGGAGTTACTTGGGAAGGTCCCTGTTAACCAAAACCACCCCGATCAAAGCTGCGTTGGTGGCTTTCTCAGTGTTCATGCTCTAAAAGCTCTGGTAGTTTCTGTCATTTGACCAAGCAGAAAATTTCGAGAAGCAGGAAATGTGTCAAGATTCACATTGGGATTGATGCTGAGCAAAGATAAAAATGGACGTGTTGGGAAAAATGAAAGTATCATTCCTTGGAGGTGTTGGGGAATGCACTCAGTGCATGTAGACAGGAAAGTCCCTTCCACGGGATAAAGATTCTTTCCAGTCCAGTTGAACAAACAGAGTAGCACGGACATGGAATTTCTTTCAGAATAAACCCTGTTATCCCTTTGTTCAAACTGAGTGTGAGGCTCAGCCTCACTGTGTTGACACCCAAGGCAGATCTTTTTGATATCTCTTTCTGCTTTCTATAGATTTTTCATTTGCAATCAAATAGATTATATAAAATGTATTTATTACGGGAAACAGGAACAATATATTGTGTTGTCACTAAAAGGATGCAAGGCCTTTGTTGGAACAAAGCATCCTAACAGGCACTGAATGGTGCATTCTAATTCTTTTCATCTAATTAAAGTTGTACTTACTTTTCAATTAAATGAGGTATGAGGGCATACATCTATTTTAATTAAATATTTGTGCTTCTTTATATTCAAATGAATGTGAACAGTTGTATTTTGAAGTAGATAGGGAACACATGAGCTTATAAATAATGTGTGTTTCTGCACACTGTGGATCATTGGTTACAAAAGGAACTGGATCAAGTATTTTTAATTTTATTTATCAGCAGGCTTCACTGGCGGGTTCCCATCAGTGACAAAGGAACTGGGACGGTGCAAACTTGAACCCGTTTCATTTAAAATCTATTTGCTCTGTCACACGTCTCACACCAAATTATAAACCAAGTCCCTCTCACCTCATAACTCCTTTGCTCGATTCCTTCTCCGTATCTTTTAATCCTGTTCTGGTGAAGTGATTTAGCAAAGGCTGCGGCTGTTTTCTCTCGTTACCCGATAACTCCTTAATGAGGACTAACAGCTGATGTGAGAGCAGGGTCATTAGCCCTAATGGATGGAGAGGACAGCTGATACGGCATGGGAGAGGTTAAAGATTACCCCAGAAGTTTTTGCAGATGTACACACCAGCGCAGGGCAGTAAGTGCTGTGCTGCTGAGCTGATATTTCTGAGCTAATGGCCTTGGCCCGTCTCTGCACACCTCTGCCTGCCGCAGGCGTTTCCTTCTGCAGAGCTGGGCATCCCTTTGCTCTCGTGATAAATGTTACAGGTAGTTTCTAGAACAGCCCAGCTGCAGTTTTTGGCCTTTTCCCTCGCACAGGTATTTCTCCACGTAGCATTTACTGCTTTCTCCTCCCCGCTTCAGTACAGAGCGAATCGTTTTCTAGGATTTTAGCTCCTGGCCAAAAAACTGCCTCGTCAGTTTTTGCCGGGAGAGCTGCACTGCATCCCTGTGATGGCACCGGGGCTATTTTAGGTTTATTCCTCAGCTATCAATACCTGCTTTATGTTACCTCTCCCAGCCTCCTGAATTCGCCGCCGTTAAAACCCGCTTTATTCTCCTCTGTCCTCGCCGGGTATAAAAAAGAAATAACAAGAAACAAATGGCAGGATATTAGTAAAGACTTTCAACCCCCAAAGCCCTTGCTGTGCTGAAGGGCTGGCTGGGTTGGAAGTGGAAGTCTCTCCATTAGCATTAATGGGGTGAGTCCATCAGCAGAGGCATCTCAGAGGTTAATCAGCCTTCCTGGCTGGCCCTGGCCATCGATACCGGGTGGCGCCTGCTGCTGTTGGCCCTGCACAGCCTTTCCTGACAGCACACTAACAGACTCGGTGTAAGTCATTTCCCATGAATTATTAAAACAAACGTTTGGCTGCTAATTGATGAACACTAATGTGTTTTCTAATCACTGCAGTTTGAGATTTTAGCACTAAACAAAGCAGTTGCAATTGATTTGTGGCTGCTTCTTGGTTTCAGCCTGGGATCTGCACTTTTTTTTTTTCCTTTTCAATTTAGCAGGCAGCTTAGCTTGTCTTTTTAGTTAAGAATTGGCTTGTTACAGTGTCATTCCATTCTGATCTCTTTTGCTATTTCTTATTTATATTACATAATAAATCTGTTCAATCCTTTACAGGCAAATAAGGCACAGTCCTTGGTTCAAGGAGAAAATATTTAAAGTTGGGCTTGTTTTTCTTTCGATCTGCATCTCTCTTACTGTGTCTGCTCTGCCTCTTTCTCCAAATAAAATAAAGCAAAATAAAAATAATCTTCTGCATCTTTAGCTGCTAAAAGCCGGTGCAGTGAACGTGTTTTCAAACCCACGTCTGGGAAACATGCAGGGCCTGGAAAGTCCCATTCCTTGTCCTGGGATGTGCCTGGAAGTTCCAGGGCCTCGAGGGTGGCATTTTTAATTTCCCTGGATTTGACTCTCATATTCAGTTTTAATGCTTAATTACTGAGTAAAATCTAAGTGTATCAGATGTAGCGAAGGCCAAATTCTTGGTCTCTTGCACTGTGCAGAAGACAAAACTCAGCTTTAGTCACGTTTAGGAGGTGTTTGTGTTTTTGTGTGAGCAGTACTCTCCTCACACCCATCATGGCCTCATCCTTGATCCTTCTGACCATCCAGCTCTGGGAGTAAGTAAAATCAAAGTTAAAAAAAAACCCCAACACTGGAATACTTAAAATACAAAAACATTAAATTATTCCAACATTAAAATACATCTTTTTTCCATAACGCTTCAGCATAATTGACTTCCAAAACAAAGGTGAATTCTTTCATTTGCTAGGACGCCAAATTCTCTCAAACTGTTCAGTTCCAGCCTTTCGCAGCTGATACATCCCTCCTGAACAAACCCATCCCTAGAAAACAAAAAAAACCAACCCCGAGCCCGCAGCGCCGCCCTAAACATCACTTTAGGGGTTTCATTTTCACTTTTTTTTTTTTTTTTTTGCAGACGATAAAGACCGGGCTGACCATGGTGGGCAAGGTGGTGACGCAGCTGACGGGGACGCTGCCGTCGGGGGCCACCGAGGAGGAAATCCTGGCTCACAGCAACCTCCGCCGCAGTCCCCTGGTGCCTGGCATCGTCACCATCATCGACACCGAGACGGTGGCCGAGGGACAGGTACGGCTGTGCCCACAGCCAGAGCCTGCGCTGCCTGCCCAGCCCCGGGGAAATCCCTTCGGTGCTGCTGGCAGTGAAAAATAAACGGGATTTTCGCCGGGGAGGGAATTTCACAGAGCCCGCGGAGCTGGGATTAAATCCTCTTCGGGGTAAAATCCTCTTTGGGGCTGAAGTGCAGCCGGAATAGATCCTGTCCTCGCAGCCTGTTTATGTGGCACTCGGACAGGAGCGAGTGTGAAGTGTCACATTTTGCCTCCCCAACACTTGCTCCTAATTGACGTTGATTGATGCTGATCAGTGGAAGTGAAGTCTGGTGATTCTTATTAATGTAGAACGTGGCTGGAAAACGAGGGTTTTAGGGAGAGGGGGAGTTGTTGCGTTCCAGGTTAAAAGAAACGATGAGAGAAGTTGGGCCTGAGGTGTAAAAGTTGTAACTTTATATGAATCCCAAATGCAGTCAGCGTGATGTTGGTTTGTGAGGCATTTGTAGTGTTTAATAATAATAATAATAATCTACTGTATATAACAATACACAGTGCAGTGCATTAGGCAGAATCATTTGTTACAATCTCCACACCATTCTCAGACAGTTTTTAAATTGCTGGATTCTCCTGTCTTTATGACAGAGAAGATATCCATGTCTTTTTCTGTTTTTTATTCCCACTCATTTAATTTTAAAGTGTCTGGTCCTGGATTCAATGTTTATGCAGAACTCCCGCACACTTCATTATTCTGTGACTATTCGGTGAGAATTTTTTTCCTCACGGTCATATTCATTGAATTTAAAGCAAAAAAACCTTCATTTTTTTCTTATTTTCCTCTATCTTTATGGTGCTCGTAGCAGGTAAGTTATGAGGTATCAAGGACACATCAGAAGTCAAATATTTAGCCAAGTTATTTTTTTTTCTTGACAGGAAAAAAATCTTTTACTTGAAAAAAAACCCCACAAAACAAAGAAAAGCTTTGTTATGGTTGTTCCCTGAGAATTAATATTGGAAGTATTTAGCTGAGCAAAGTTGTATTGAAGGGGAATTGTTCATAAAACAGTGTAGACATTTTCTCCCAAAATTGAAATAAAAGAAAAGAGGATAATGGAAAAAAAAAAAAAAAAAAGGCNTGGAAAAAAAAAAAAAAAAAAAGGTCTTGGAGTCAGGTCTTAAAATAATTCTGTTGGCTGTTGGGATTTGTTTTTGTCTCCAAGAAAAAAAAGTAATCTTCTGCCTCTTCATATACAACAAGGAAAGGAAAAAAAAAGACAAATTTGACTTCATAAATTTCTGATGAAGCTGTTTAATGTGGTCATTATTTCTGCTGCTCGCTGTCTGTGCTTTGGTTCTTCTGTGTAGGCCTAGGGGGAAAAACACGATAGATCTTAGGTTTTTAAGGCTTGTTACAGATGATTTAGAGGTTTTATGAACTTGTCCTCTGACCCTAACAATAGTGGGGAGCTCTGAAAGCCTAAAGGGCACTACGGGAGAGGAGCTGTAAAAATGATAACGTTTGTCTTGTCCAAACCCTGCTGCTCTAACATAAATAAGCCACCAGCTCTAGGAAAATAAGTTTTGTCTTGAACCTCTGGGAAGCTGGACATCCTCATTGTGTGTATTGCGTTCATGTTTTTGCGATCTGAAGTTTTTAAAGGCTGTTGAATCATATAATTTATTTCCAGTGCTGCGATTTGCTTTCAGAATTACATTTATTTCCAGGAAAAAAAAAAAGAAAATAACCTTTCTTTTGTGTTGGCAGATTTTCACGGTGCAGGAGATTTTTTTGAACTAATTTTTTCTTACTGAAACGTCCCTCTGGCAAAAAGAAAGCTGATTAAAAATAAAGAAATGCCCTTTGTACACGGTTATTCCACACTGCCAGTAGAGAACCTTCTCCTGTGAGGAGTGTCCTGGGTGCCGCCAGTCCCTCTGAGTCTTTTCCTGTGCCTCCAGCCCTGTTTCCAGCACAAACTGAATTTTGGTGCAGCTGTGAGCTGGTAGACGCTGATCTTGGCGTGTCCCGAGGAGCCTGGCAGGGATGTGGCGCTGGGTGCTGGCAGGAGAATCCTGCAAGGAGTGCCAGGGTGGGCGGCACTGGTTTGTGCTGGCTTTGTGGCAGAACTCAGGGAACTTTCAGCACCTCTGCCCTCTCCACGAGGCGAGAATCTCCCTGAGCTCGCCGCGGCTGCCGCGGACTGCAGCACGGCGCTGATCCCAAACTGAGCTGGAATTTCTGCCGTTGTTCTGCTCTCCTGTGGAGAATCACTCTGCTGGGAGCGCTCACCTGAGCCCCGGCATCACTTTGGCTTGGTGATGCCAAGTCCAGCCTCTGCTGGTTTAGGGTCACTCTCTGCTTTTGGAGGTTTTTCTGAAGTTACTGGTTTATGGAATCACGGATTCACAGAATCAGTGGGTTTGGAAAAGACCTGCAGGATGCTCAAGTCCTGCCTCTGCCTGAATCCTGCCAATCCCGTGAAACCAAGTTGCCACATCTGCTCCTTTTGGATCCTCACCGTGATGGTGACTCCACTGTCCTGTGGGGAAACTCCTCCTCCAGTGCTGAACCACTCTCACTGAAAGGATTTTTATTTTATCACCCCACTTTTCAGATTCCTGCAAATAACAGTTCTGAGTGGGTTTAACAAACGCTGTTGGGATGAGGTGCCTGCTGTGGGACGTTCGTGGCCGTGCCCGTCCGACTCTTCCTTTGCTTGCTGAGAAACCCTGAATTAAAAATTCCAGCAAAGTCTTTTCTGGGCCAAAGGAACACTTGGAAAGCCTCGAGTCCCGTTCAGCAGGGATTGGTGTGTGCTCACACGGGTTTCAGCCTGTCACAGCTGAGGGGAATTTCAGAAGCAAGGCTTGAATTGAGTAATTGAGAATTATTTTCTCATCATCGCTGCCCTCCTGATATAAAATAAATACCTCACGTCCTTCAGGTCAATAAAGATTTCTATCACCTGCACAGCCTGACTAAGAATTTGGGTGTTGCAGTGAAAGATACAGTTTTCAAGTCATAAAATACGCCTGTAAGATAAGATACAGTAAAAAAAAAAAATTGTTTTAAAAGAGAAACAACAATAAATCTAAGGCAGGCAAATACGTCATTTTGGAGGAGAAGTAAGCAGTTTTTTGAGGGGGGAAGCATTTTTTTTTAAATAAATGTGGCTAAAGTTTTGCAAATTAATGATCCAAGTACTTTTTCAATTATTTCAAGCACAGCACCCAGGCTCAAAAGATGGACTGAGCTGCTCTGTGCACGTGTACAAATAGAACAATTTCTGTGCCAGGAGGATGATGAAGGGACAAGCTTTGGACACAAAAAATATTTTTCACTGATTTTTTATAATTTCTCCCATTTCAGAGGCATTAAATATGAGGGATGTGAGAGGGAGCTCGATGTGGCTCTTCCACTGCCCTGTGCTGCCGTGGCAGAGGGTGAAATGCAAATTCACCACTGAAAAATCCACAATTAAAGACCAAAGAACTCTCCTGATATCATCTTGCAGGATTGAATCTGAAGGGAAAATATTTTTAATAAACCTTATGAATGTAGATATTGTAGTAAACTCTCATCCGCAGCAGTTGTTTATGTGATAGCTCCTACTTTCAGAATTGGTGCTACTTTAAGAAAATTTGAATTATGAGGTAATTAAATAAATGCAGAGGAATGCAGAATTATTGACGTTGGCTGTCAGGAGATATTTGTAAAAGGAATAAAAATAATTATCGAGATGCCCAAGTAACTTTGTGGTAAACCAAAATATGTTAACAAGGTTGTGTGCTTGTTTAAACTTCCTTCTAATGAAGTGTTAGCAAACTTTTCAGTTAGATGGAAGGACTATTTATTTGAATCCCTTAATTAGTTGAAATGGATAAACCTAAAACTGTACAGATGTCCTCTTTTTCAGTAATTGGAATTAAATGTGTAAGACTTTATTGGCTTGGGTTTGAAAGAAAAATGATTTTCTTTCGACCTTTGTTTCTGTATTCTTAATTAATTCATCCACTGGGCCACCCACGTGCAGGCTGCAATAATGACCGTGCTCAAAAGTCCCCAGTTTTGGGGCAGAGTGTAAATCTGTTCAACATCTTAACAGTTGCTTGACAGAGGAAGATGTGGCCACTTCAAAATCCAAAACTCGATTCTGGGGCTGTGACTGATGAGGTCTCACCCTGCAGCTCATCCACAGCTCAGGATTATTGGAGGCAATATTTTCAAAACAGCTCAGCAAAATAAGATAGCGCCATGATCTATTTATGTTTTAAAAATGTGATCAGGGCTTTTTCTTTTTTTTTTTTTTCCTGTTCCCCATTAACTTTTTTATTGCATTAAAGAGGAATTTTCGGGAGAAAAAGCAGCCGCCTGCCGCAGTTTCCAAAGTTCATTTTCATTTAGTGAGGAGCTGATAGCAACTGAACCAAATCAAGATGCTTATCAGGAGCAGGGATGGTGAAATTTCAGTCCGAAGCAAAAAGAAGCTCCAAGAGTGAAGCGTATTCAATAATAAAACTTTAACTACAGACATAATTCCCCTGGTCATTAACACCAGGGCTTTTATTTTAGGAGCAGCTTTGCAAAGGCTGATCTGACGTCCCGACGCTCGGATATTTGGCCTCAATTTTCTTCACTTTTTATATCTCCGTGTATTACAGAAGAATTCTTTTTATATATAAATATAAAAAGAGCAACAGGATTCCCTCAGAGCATAATGCTGTCTGCCTCACTTTTATTAAAGGAGATCTGGTTTTTGTCAAGAAGACATTTTTGTCTCAGATAAATGGTTCAGGCTGAGCGCGAGGCTGGTTTGAGTTTATGCTGGATTCTATTAAAAGGAGTGCAGTAGTTAATGCCACAGATCTATCACTTTTAGCCCCTTTCCACTGAAGTTTGACCTTGGCTGTAACTTGGGGGAGGCTCTCTGGGAATCAAACCCCAGCTCCAGCTCTTTAAAGCGTTGGGGATCTCAAGTGTACAGCAAGTATTTGTTATACAATATTCATATTTATAATTATTGCCCAACCTATTTGTTTTTACGATGATGGGATTACTCTTCCCTTAACTGTATTAAGAGTAGGACCTGCCTGATTAGATTTGGGTCCATTTTTATTTGTGTTGCTTTCATGTCTTATTTAAAAACATGTCTCCACTGGGATAAGCGGTGTAATTTGCCTTTAAAGATCAAAATAATTGAAGTCATAATTACGAGTGCCTTCTGCTCAGCAGTCCTGAAAACACCACGGAGGAAGGAAAATATGGCAGAGAGAAAAAAGCTCTGGCTGCAGTTATCTCCTGCCCTCCAAGCAAACACTGTTGGCTGGCAGTAAATGCAACGATGCCCTCGGTGCTTTGTCTCTTCTTTGAGGGTGAGATAAAATATTTGATGAATCTTTGATGAACTTCAGGGTTGTGCTGTAACAGAGCTGCTTTGGGAGCTGCTTTGGCTCAGCACGTCCAGCCACGGGCCCTTTGGCTGGGCAGCTTTGGGGAAAATCCTGTTGCAGCTCTTGCTGAAATGGTTTTGGGCGTCAGGAGCAGCCGAGGGCTCGTTCAGGAGGAGTTTTGGTCCAAAAGTCGGGGTTGGTCTCTGCAGGGAGGTTCCTGCCGAAGCTCAGCCGCTCCGTGATCCCCAGAGCAATGCTGAGATGTCTGAACTTTTCTCAAGGAGAGACTCTGGAAGGTTTTTTAGCAGAGTGGTTAGAGCCACTACCTTGGAGAAGGAAGCCTGTTCGGGAGGGCAGAAACGGCAGCCTCGGGATTCCTGCGGGCTCTGCAGCTCTGGGAAGGAGAATGAGCCGCTTCCCTCGAGCTCCCTGACAGCCCTTGCATGTGTGATTAGGGGAACTGGCCCTCTGGTCTGAGTTCCAGGAAAAATTCCCAACTCTGCTCTTTTCAGGGGCGCAAACCCCTCGGCTGGCTGGAGGAGCTGGTTTGATGTTCCTAAAGCACCGGGTGTTGCAGCAGAGTCGTTTTGATTTCCTGAAGTTCTGTAAGAGAAGGAAAATCACGCTGGGATTTAAAGCTGTGCAAGCTCTGAACTGGGCTGGGAACCAGGCTTTGGTTTGGTGGCATCTTGGGGGGAGGCATTTGGTTGATGATGAAGTTAAGTACAATTCCATGGATTTTTTTTTTTTCCTCCTTCCTTAATAGTGGTGGAATTGTAAAAAGTGATATTTGTTATCCCCAAGTCCAGTGCAGAAAGACAGGGGGAGGACTTGACAAATCCTGAAGATTTCAGTCGAGATTGGTGATTTTATAAAGTTTTCCTCTGTTCCTAAAGGATTTATTTTTTCATGTCGATTTTAAAAAGAGGAAGAATATTTTTTCATCTATCCATGCACAAGCAAGGGTTGTTTCCACGTGTGTTCCCAAAGCCAGTTCTGTCCATTCTGACACATCAGGTGCTGAGAAAGGAGCCCCGGGTGTCTCATTCCGCGCTGCCCAAGATTTCCAGATTTTTGAGTGATGAGGGTGCTTTTGTGGTTGGTTTTTTTGGCTTTCATTTTGCCTTACTTGGTTAGTACAGGAGATGAACGAATTTGAATTTGAATCTGCAAAGGCTACTCTGCTGTTCCTGAAAATCAGCTTTTACAGTGAAACGGGAAGATCTTTAAAAGCTCTTTTTGGAGTGGGTTTTTTTTCAAGACGATATTTTTAAGCAGTAATTGACAAAAGAATTGAAAGCATGGGATCAGTTAGCATCACATACAAATAGAGATCTTTCTGAGTTCTCAATTTTCTAAGTCTGTTTCTAAGTCTTAGGTGTTCTGCAGTATTTAATGTTGTGACTTTTTGCTTTATATCGTATTTCCAGAGGAAAAATATTGAAGGATCCGGTTGCCATCCAGGATTCCTGCCTGTTGGGCAGGGGTTTATGTTGCAGGGGTGATAACAGCAGCGCATTTATCATTTTTATTTTTTCTCCAATAAAGCCCTGTTGAATTAATCCCGTAGAAGAGGCTGCATATGCAATACCCTACATAACTGTTCCTAGCAAGGATTTCGATCCTGTGACACCGACACATTCCTGAGTGAATATTTTTATTTAACAGGCTAGACCTGCAAAAAAAACCCCCTCTTTGTCGAGCTGGTTGATGGTGTTAGTTTGTCATTATCATTTCTCTTTAATTGGAGCAGAGCGTTGAGGCTGAGCCCAGGCGCCTGGGAGTGGGAGCTGTGCTAAACGCTGCCTGGGAGCGCCCGCGTTTCTCGGGCTCAGGCAGAGCTCTGCGCCTTTGCAAAGCCTTCGGAAGAGCTCCAGAGCCTCTGGTTTCGTGGTTCTGGAAGGAGCAGGAAATGCTGACGAGGGCGAGCAAAGCCATAATTGTGCTGTGCCCGTGCCAGGGCTCGGGGCTGTGCCCGGGCCCCCCAGCCCATCCCAGCGCTGCCTCCTTCCTTCCAGTGGAAAAAATATCTTCAAATGCTTTTGATAGCTGTTGGGGATAGGAAGTATTAAAAACCTTGCAGATTATTTTGGAAGAGGCAGACGAATTATTCAGGGTGGTTTTGCGCTGTCTCAGTAAAGGAGATGGTTTTTGCTCACCACAAAATCCCCTTTTTCAAGTCCTTTTCTGACAGATCTTTCTTTTTGTTTTACTTAATTCAGCTTTTAGGATGATGTAACCGGGGAATAAAATACTCCTACAGCTCTTGCATGGTTTTGTCCACACATCTTCTGGTTCTTTTCTATAAATCTAGGAGTATCTTTGCTTTTCATGCAATTAAACTTAGATGTTTTGTCCCTTTGTACATCCTCACACTCGGCTTTAGTTTGACTGGCCCAGGAGTTTTATCAGCTTCAAATTTGCTTTTGTTTAAAACCCCAAAAGCTCATCCTTTGTCCCTTTCCCCAGAAGCTACTGAACAGCACAGATCCCAGTCCAGGCATTTCCTTGCCCACTGAATTTCCCTGTGTTGTGAAAACTCTCTCCTATATTTTAATCCCTTTTTTGTTCACAAGAAGGTATTTTACGAGGGCCTGATTTTTTGATAACAACCTTTGTAATAGCGTTACCTCCTATTGGGTGAGGCAGCTTCACGTTGGAGAAAAATCACATTAATTGTGAATTCCGCAGTGCAGCTGCCTCCACCCACACTCCCAGCCCCTGGCATCCCTTGCATCCTTTGGGAATCCAGATCCCTCAATTCCAGCACCACTGACAGCAGGATGGGAGCTGTGCTGCTCCCAGCTGAGGGACTCATGGAAAGCAAACCCACCTGCTCTGGGCTTTGATCTGGTCTTTCACTTCGCCTTATGTCCTTGGGATCAAAAATACTGGTTTATGTAAGGGTTAAATATTCCCTTTTCTTTCTAGGAAGTGATTTTGTTACTGGAAACCTCAAATGGAGCTTCCTGCACAGCACGGTGCAATGAGCTCCTGTGCAGTCAGCAAGAATTCATGCAGCAAAACAGGAATATTTTTCTGTTTTCCTTAATTTGAATAGGCTAAATAAATAGGAAATCCAGGCATAAAGTGGATAATCCTTTCTGGTGCTTAGAGCAGGTCTCACGTCTCTGTATCTTGAGGGAATTCCTGAGGATTGTTGGTGTTTGTGCAGTTACTCTGGGAATGTGAACACCTCCCAACCAATCCCTGTGTCAGAAAATTGGGATTTTCCCCCTGCGTTTGGGATTTTCCCTGCTAATGCTGGGCTGTGCTCTGTTCCCAGGTCCTGGTGAGCGAGGACTCGGACAGCGATGGCATCGTGGCCCATTTCCCTGCCCACGAGAAGCCCATTTGCTGCATGGCCTTTAACCCCAGTGGTAAGAGATTTTTCTGGCTCTTGGGATAGATGTAAGCAAGGCAGTCAATCCCATGGGAATGTGTCCCACGGCTCTGGAGGGATTGCTGCTCCCGCTGGGGCGCTGCAGCCGACCTGCTCCGTGGAGTGTTGGAGATGTAATTTGTCTTTTCTGGAAATTTCAAACTTTAGCGACTCTTTTACTGTGGGAGGAGGGAGGAGATTCAGCCCCTCTCCCAGTGCTGAGGAATTCCTGCACCAGCCAGGTGCACACATGTGGTGGTCCTCAGGTACGTGGATTAAATTGGAGTCCTCCCTAAATACAGAAATAAAATGGTTTCACTGGTTTTTAATGTAACTTATTATTTGTTTGCTAATGAAGACCTTGTGATCTTCCCTCTCTCCTGAGTGAAATGAACTAAAAGCTGAAAAGTCTTGTAAGAAGCTCCTCAAAAGTACCTGTTTGTCTCCTTCCTCTTTATAAATGAACAGTCCCTGTGAGCGGCAGGGACAGCTACAAACCTGGTGTATTAATTGATCTTATTAATCTGACAATTAACATTTCATTATCTGTAGGTAAGTAATGTTCTGGCTGATTGCAGCAGCACTCAGGGAAATGGTCAGGGAATTAACAGCTTCCATTGCCTAAATTAAGAATTTCTGAAATGCAGCAAGGACGGTCAGGAGGGTGAAGTCACATTTCAGAGAATAAAACTCAGTGTCTGTCATTTATATTTTCACTTTTGCTGCCCAGTTGGTGTCATTCTGACACCCCATCTGTTGTGTCAGAACTCTTTAACAGTGCACTGCAGTTCACGGGGAGTTTGTGACAGAAAAGCTGTATTCTCATCTGCCTGGATTTTCTTGGAAGGGAATTTTTCGTGGAGCTCAGTGCAGTGAACTGAGAATCCTTGATTCCAGGACACTCATTTTGCTTTGTGCTCTGGAAGAAGGATGATGCCTAAAGAGGAGCATTGCTAATTAAATGAAATAAATAAGTGAAATAAATACAGCTGCTTAAATTAGAATGGTGTATAGATATTAATTAAGTGCCTCCTTAAGAGAGTTTCTAGGATTGTGTAAATTGAAAGGGCAGCATAATATTTATGCAAAACCAAATTACTTTGTTATTTTTCAAAAGGAAGGATATTTTTTCAAACTGCTGGATACTTCTGTTATGATCAAATTCTTTGGTTTGCTCAGGTTGACAATAATTTAGAGAGTGACACTTAGAGCTAATGGTGTTTAATGGCAAAACACTTGTTTGAGTGGTGTTATTTTTGGCTGCTGCAGGTGCTGTGGGAGGTTTGCAGGAGGGATGGGGACAAACCAGCAGAGAACTCTTCCCTCAGCTCCTCCAGTGAGAGCAGCACTTAGCCCAGGCTTCTGTGTTCTTTATTTAACATCAAGGCAGGATTTTGTTTGAAGCCAGGGCTGTAACATCATCCCAGCCCATTCTCCAGTGGTCTCTGGGCAATCAGGCCGAGCTCATTACAGAGAACAAAACAAGAGGTGGCTTTTGATTCTGTCCTTGGCTGCTTGCTCTGAAACCCCACTTTTACTCCTCATTTCAGGCAGTGTCTGCGTGGCTGCACCCGAGCACAGCGGCTGCAGAGCTGTGCTGGGGAGGCAAACAGGGGGCACTGCTCTGAGTCACTGAAAATTTCACTTTCTGGGGCTGATAAACCCCTCAATTCCATTTTGTCTCAGCGCAGGAGCTGCACAGCTCAGAGTTTTGGGAGGATCCCTTTGTAGATATTTCTTGTGTTAAAAGCGAGCACAATCCTCCCTTCATTTGGACAGATCAGAGGTATAAAGGCCTTTATGAACTGTGGTAATTCAAACCGACTCGTGTGTAAATGATCCACATCTCTCCATACTACAGGAATTGTTATTTGTACTTGGGAGAGTAATTTTTAAGTCTGTTGGGTTGCAGCTTTATTTCAGTCCGTTGCCTTGACTTCGCTGCATTGAAAAGCAAATTAGAGGTGTTTTATTTGTGCTGAAGATGAGTTCCTGAATGCATTGTTGTCTGCACTTGGGCAAGTTCTCCACAGCCAGTGCACAGTGTGTTTTTTTAGGCCCTGAAGTTTGTTCCTGCTGCCCCTCAGAGGGGAGGAAGGGCCAGAGATCCCTGGGCTCCCCAGGGAAGGCATGGTTGGGGCACGAGGCCTCGTGGATGCAATGTGGGAATAAGCAGAACATGAAAACCTTTGGAGGTGTCATTTTCACAGTTTAGAGATGAAGGAAAGCATAGAGAACTCAGCCCTAAATTTTAGATATGACCAGGAATTCCGGAGCGTTGAGTTTGGTGTCGGAGGACGCCAGGACATCTTCACGGGGACAATTCTGCTCTTCCTCTGGAGTTCCACTTTCCATGGGAGCCTCGAGTGATGCAGACCAAGAAGGAATAAATTTGGAAGCTGGGCTGAGCTGCTGAGCCCACCAGGGCAGGGGATTGTGCTGGGATCCCAGTTCCTGTGCTGGCCCCTGGTCAGCGCCGAGCCTGACCCGGACGTGGCTCCGGATGGGATTTCCAGGAGCGTCCATGCCAACATCCCCATCCCTTCTCTCTGCCTGCGGAGGCAAGTGAGGTGTAGAAGTTTTCGTGTCTATTCAGAGGTTGTTGAAATCATTCACTCCTGGTTTTGGAAGGTTTGTGCCTCGTTCCCCTGTCAGGCTGCGCTGCCAAGAACTGTCTGTACAACAAACCCCGTGGGCAGCCAGGAAAGACGAGAATTATCCCCTGTTAGATTTTTGTAGAGCTTCTGCTTCAATTGCCAATTTGTTAAGGGCAGTAAGTAGCCCTAGAGCCTCTGAAAAGGACATTTTGTTACCTCAGCTTCCTGGTGGTCTTCTCCTGGGACAGCTTTTCCCAGTAAAAGTTTTTCCCTACACTCAGATGCAGCATAGAGGGATTTTCCAGCTGCAGGACTCAATCCTGGCTTCTCACCCTTGTAGAGGGAGCAAAAGACACAATCTTTTTCAATAAAAGCCCTTAAAACAAAGTGAAAATACAATAATTAAAACATTTCTGTAGCTACAGCTAAATCCACACTCAGTTTGGGTGTAGGACTAGCTTTTAAATCGATGGGATGGGGCAGGTACATTCCAATTTTAGTGTCAAAGAGGCAAGTTTTCATCTAAGATTCTCAATTAGTAAACAGCTAAAAAATGGTGCTGGTTTATAAATACCTGGAGATTTTTTTCTCCTTTTAAGTGTGGTGAATAAATGATCTGCTTTCCAGAAGTGTTGCTCCTGCCAGCTTGGCAGCTGAGAGCTGTGAAGTGCAAGACATTGAAAATTTAAAATAATTACGCTTCCTTGGCTACAAAAGAGGTTTTCCACCCATTAATAACGAGAAAATTAATGTTGGGCCAGCAGTAAAACAGATTCAACTGTGTCCCCCTTGGGATGCCTGACTGCACCTTTAACAGACCTGAAATTGCTCTGATTATTTTAATGTTCTATATTGAAACGTGACGTTGGCCTTGAGTAAATGGTTAAAGAGGGTGAAATTGGAACATCTCTGCACAAGATTTTTCCCATTGATCGGAGAAAGTGGGCAGGAAAACACTCCTGGAGAGTGAAGGGAGCTGTAATTAGTTAATGACAGAATAATTCTTCAGTTTTTCTGATCATTTTCCTCTGGTTTTCAGCTGGAATTGTTGCCTTGGAAGACAAATATGTTGAAATTAAGATAGTCTGATGGGTTGCAGTTCTAAATGTTGTGTCCTTGTGTCCCATGTCACCAAAAGGAGGAGGCCTTGATGATTGATGGCAGGATCAAGAATTGCATTTTGGGTTGGTTGTGAAGGAAGAGCTGTAGCCATGGATTATTTTAGGAGTTAAAAGAGTCATAGGGAGTTATTTATTCACAAAATAGTATTTTATTTTGCTTCTCTTTCTTCTGACTTCTCGGGATTTTTAAAATATTTACATTAAATCTTTACGTGCTCGCGTTTATTTTGCGGTGAATTTTGCTAAAATCAGAATTTCATTATTTAGTTAAGGGTTTTTTGAGACCCAGTTTTGGAACTGTAGCACCTGGTCCGCTTGGGAGCACCCAGGGGCTGAGCAGCTCCGATGTTCGGCTGTATTTTCACTTGCCTGGGAGAGGAGTGAGGTGGGTAGAAATAAAGCTGCTGTCCCTGGGTCGGGCCAGATGCCTCAGGAAACCGTGGCCCACATAAACTTTGTCCCATGAATGGCATTGCGCAGCCCAGGGAGCAGCAGTGGAGCAGGAATCCTGTCCCAGTGAGCCTGTGGAGGGTGGGAATGCCAGGACAGATCCAAATGGACGGGGCCAGGAGCGGCTCCAAGTCCCTTGTGTGTCACCCTGATTTTTTCAGCCTTCTCTTCTGTTTCACAGTTTCATGTTTTAGGTTCTTTCTCACGCTCTGGTCTGTAAACACAGCCAATGTTATTGTAGTTTCAAGGAAAGTTTTCATTCCTGTTCTTAGAGATACGGACAGCTGATGGACAGTTGTCTTGACCAGTGGGATGGGGAGAGGTGTCAGCCTTCTCCCCCAATCCCTGGCCTTTGTAGAAATACTATAAAATGGAGTCAGATCCTTTTAAATAAATCAGTTTTTTAGTTCATGCCTTCTGATCAAAGTGTGAGTGTGTGTTTGTGTGTGTGTGACGAGCTGCGTCACCCGTGGCTCCCCTGAGCGCTCTGAGCCTGTAATTTGGGAGCCTCCAAAGCTCAGTTACCACCCCTGCGTGGCATCCGAGTTCAGATTTCCACGCTGAGGTGTGAGAAGTTCATCTTTTTAACCCCTCTTTGGGCAAGCAGTGAAGCTGGTGCAGCGAGCTGGTCTCTCCGTGGCCGGGCACGGAAAGGTGAGGGTCGCATTCCCAAATCCAGACCATCCATGGATCCCGGTTCCCTCCGTGATGTGTGCGCCTCATTCCCAGCACTGGTGCCCTCGGTGTTTGGAGAAGAAATCCAACACAGCCTGGAGGTGTGGGATCCTCCAGCGAGCGCTGGCCGAGCTTGGCGAGGTGACAAACCCTCTGGGCAGCTCCTGGTGATGCTCCAAACCCCGCGGACCTCATTTATATGCACGCAATCAACAGCTCTGCAATTAGGGAGGTGTTATAAATAGGGCATGGCGGCGCTGCCCGTGGCGCTCTCTAATTTGGCCCCGGCGCTGCCAGGGGCTGAGAACTCCGTGTCCCATGGGCAGCTCCAGTCCCAGCCCGGGCCAGGGCTCCTCGCTCAGGGGGAGGAAGCTCCCAGATAAACACGGCGCAGCCCCGGCTCCCAATCGCTCCGGCCTTCCGCTTCCAGCCCCTATAATTAGCAATCCTTCTTTTCCTTCTATTCCCAGTTGACGCAAATGCTTTTTGTGGCTTGGCACCTCATTTAGGGCGTGGGCTTAGTTTATGGCCAGGCCGGAGTCTGGTTTAGTCTTCTGATACTGCATAAATAGCTCTGAAGCCGCAGTCTGCATCTGTACTGCTTTTTCCTTTTATGCATATATTCCTCGTGGTTTTATTTCTATCCTGAAAGAGGCTGATTGTTTCCCCAAACAGCGCAGGAAAAGTAGGAAGCTGTAAATTAGGGCAGGTAAAACAAAGCTTAGCTAATTTTTTTTTTCCTCATCTAGGGTATCTGTTCCTTTGAAACCGGATTTTAATCATCTCTTGTGGATTTAAAACAACCACACAGTAAAACAGTCATTAATTTAATCTGGCTGCACCCTCGTACTGTGAATAAGCAAAATCAGGATTTTTGCAATGAGATATTTACTAAATAAAGTCTGGTTTACACATGAATTTCCACTGGGTCCTGTGTATGCAAGACTTCCAGTGGATTTCAGGTGTTATCTGTTAAACAGGGATTAATGCCAATTTGAAAAATAAGCAGGAAACACTCAAGAATTATTCACTTTTCATCTCTGATTATTCACCCATGAAGTCCCTCATAAGAGAAAACATTTGGACTGAATTTAGCCCAGCTTTAACCTGTATTTCCGTCTAAACAACTTCCTGGGAAAACTGTCACAAGGCTTCTTAAGAAGCTTGAGCTGAAGTTTCCTGCACTTGAAAGTGAAAGTGAGGTAGGACCAGGATTCCAGTTCGTGTTTCTCCCCTGGGATTAGGAATTCCTGCAGGGATGCTGCAGGGAGATGGAGAGGGAAATGAAATGGCTGAGCTGGGATAATGGAAAACTGGGATCCTTCAGTGTGAAGTAATGAGAGCTGGAAAATCCCACCACAAACCCCAGCCCAGTGTTCTGAATCGTGGGTGATTTATTGTTTGAATAACAGGAGCGAGGAAGAGATTTCAAAATGCTGTTTTATAAATACACGTTCTTTCCCATCTGTGGTGTTGTGCTTGGGACCTCTGTGTTGATACAAGCCCTGCCAGAATCTATTTGTACTTCAAATGCAAATGTGGGTGTGAAAGGTCCTTTAACTCACTGAAAAAGTCTCTAATACAAGTGAAGGGCCTGTTTTCCCAGGGCTTTCATCTAATAAATGCATTTATTCCAAATGGGACAGGCAGCAGTTTAGATGAGACATAAATTGCCAGATCAGATACCACCCATCTTTCTATTTTTAAGTCAATTCCTTTCCGGCCGCAAATGTATTATCTTTCACCTCTGTACTCCTTCAAGTTAGCAAGAGCAGAGAAAAGAACCCCCAAACCAAAGCCAGAAAACCCAAAGGCAAAGCACACACGGCAGCAAGAGCTGGGAGCATCCTCTGGAGCTGCTCAGAGCTGCAGGTGGGGGAGAGAACGTCCCGGCTGCGGCCGGTGGGGTCCGAGGTGTCACCAGAGGAACGGGGACCTCCATGGGGTCTGGGCCACAGGTTTGGGTGTTTGTGCCCCAAGAGAGCCTCAAGACAGCGCTGCAGGGTTGGGCAGGAGCCCGGCAGCAGCAGGGGAAGCAGATCCTGCTGAGCTGAGCAGCCCTGGATTGCGTGGACAGCGCAGGACAGTGATCCTGGTGTTTCCACTGGCTCAGGATCACTGCACAGCCTTTTGTCTCCAGTTCCAGGCAGATTTTTGGTGCATTTAGGGGTTTTTTTACCATCTTCTGTGCGCTGGGATCCTCACAGAGAACGCTCTGCTGGGATCTCTGGGTGCACTCAGCCTTGGGTCTGTGTTTACAAAAGACTTCCCAAGCCTCGGGGGAAGAAAAAATATCTGTTTGCAGAGCTTGTCTGCTCAGTATTCAGAGCAGTCTTATGGATCCATCTCCTCCAGCTTCTCCAAAGGTCCTTTCCATGGGGAGTAAGAGCACAAAAGGACCCAAAGCGCCCTCCACATCTATATAAAGCTGTCTGATGCATGGGGAGAGACAAACATGGGAACAGAGAAGATAAATCCTTACTGGGTTGAATTAGATCTTTCGGGATATCCTCGCTCCAGCAACAGCAGCAGCCTAATTCCAGCACACAAACCCCTCTTTGCTTCCAGCTTTCTCTGCTGGAAATGCTATCCATTATTGAGGACCGCACACTTCACTAGGAGGGAAGTGTAGTTTGTGATGTTGCAGAACAGAATTAATGCAAATTGTGTGCATAATCCCACACGAAAGGCTTGGCTGCCTCGCACCGGAGCAACTTGAGCTGTATTTCCTATCAACACAGTCACTACAAATCAAGGGAACTGCCAGTTAAGCCAACATTAACATCCAGACCAACCTCAGCTCACATGCCTTACTGCCCAAACATAATACCCCAGCGCTCTCCCGGATTTCTCAGCTCCATAACAAACTCCCTTTCATTTCCAACGCGCGGGGCCGGAGGAACAGCCGGGAACAGTAAAAGTGTGTCTGCTGGAGGGAATCTTGCTGAGCTCAGATGTGAGATGCTGCGTTTGTGCGAGCTGCAGGAAATGCCTGGGTGCAGCGTGGGTGGCCTGGCCCTGCCAGCCTCGGTGGTCAAGCTCAGGGGAAGCTTGGAGGCAGTTTTGTCTCCGAGAGCAATTTGGATTTTGTACCTTGCTGCTGGTGGGGCTCGGCGCCGTGGAATTGCCTGTTTGCCGTCGCAGGATCCTTCCTGCAGAGGTTTTGGAGAAGCTGAGGTGTGCTCTGGTGGTGCCACACAAGGTCTGAGGACATCTCAGGACATTGGGCCCATTTGGCCTCTGAAATGATCCTGTCTGGGCCTAAAGGACCCAATCTCATGGATTCCAGGATTGCCAAGGAGGGAAAACACTCAGGATCCTTCTCCCACTGCACTGGGACACACCGATCCTGTTCCCACTGCAATGGGACACACCGATCCTGTTCCCACTGCACTGGGACACACCGATCCTGTTCCCACTGCAATGGAACACACCAATCCTGTTCCCACTGCAATGGGACACCCCAATCCTGTTCCACTGCACTGGGACACACCAATCGTTCCCACTCTGATCTGGGACACACCGATCCTGTTCCCACTGCAATGGGACACACCGATCCTGTTCCCACTGCACTGGGACACACCGATCCTGTTCCCACTGCACTGGGACACACCAATCCTGTTCCACTGCAGTGGGACACACCGATCCTGTTCCACTGCAATGGGACACACCGATCCTGTTCCACTGCAATGGGACACACCGATCCCGTTCCCACTGCAATGGGACACACCGATCCTGTTCCACTGCAATGGGACACACCGATCCTGTTCCAGTGCACTGGGACACACCGATCCTGTTCCCACTGCAATGGTCCCAGGTCTCTGAATTTTATCATACATTACATGTGCTGTCAGATCTCCAGTCACATCCAGGATGTCCTGCAGAGGAGTAAATTGTATTTCTGTTGTATGAAAAGAAAACCTTCGCTGTTGAAACAGGGAGGAAGAAATCAGCCTCACGAGGACTGTGCCTCTGACGTGTCTGAGGTTGGTTTTGCTCTTGTTTATGCCAGCCAATCTCGGGATGAAATGGTGGTTCCATGGAAAAGCAAGTCACACTTAATTTTTACTCTGCTGCTTGGCACACTGTTTACAGTTTAATACTAAAATTTTCCAAGTGTGATAAGGTAGAAAATCGGTGGTGACATGTGAGAGGTTTCAAATACGTGCCATTGGTATCTGGGGCAGCAGAGGAAAAGCAATTCCTGGTATCATCTGTAAATAAATGAAGGCAGTGGACGCTCATTTATGGCAGAAATAAGATCATCATTTATCCTCTGAATAAGTGTCATGTAAAACATGGGGACTAAGTTCTCTTCCTGCAGGGTAAAAGATTTCAGTTGTGCTTTATGTGGAGAAATGTTGCAACAGATCTGAGTGGGAATTCCTGGTTTTTTTCTTTAATAGGTGGGTACCTTGAAAATTACTTAGAATGTCACAAACTGCTAAAACCACTTTGTGTTTGATGTTAACGAAATGTCAGAGGTTTACTTTGGGTGATAACATATTGAATTTCATTAACAACAGAAAACTAAATCTGAAGTTTGTTACTGTATTCCTGAGTTCTGTCATGATGCTGTATTTTCCTTATACCTACAAAAATACTTATTTTTTTGTATAAATTTACAGCAAATTGACTTCAAATAACTTTGTAAATGTTTAAAACTGGGTTATGGGCTGAGACATTGTGGGATAAAAAAGTAAACAGCAAATGCAAGTTACTGTGGCTCTGATCTGATTGAATCATTTCAGTACCTCCACCAGTGATCTGTTTTCAATGAACCTGGTACCTCATTTAGTGGTTCATTTGAAAGCTCTCAACTCTGCTTTTCACCAATAAATCAGACAGTTTCTTTCATTTATAAGGAAGATGCTTCTTCAGGATTGTTTTGGTATGGGCTGTTTTGGCTGGATTTCGATAATCTCTTCTTCCAAAAATTGTTATTGTGGAGACATCAATCTTTTTTAGCCTGGCTCTTGCCCAGGGAAGAGCATTTTGGGGTTTTGCTGTAACATTCATCACTTCAATGCTTCATATTGGTCACACAGTTCTCAAGTTTAATTGGAATATTTAGATTTTTCAGATGTTTTTATAGATTTGTGTTGTAATACTATCTTAATATATTAATACTTAAGTAGAAGTACTGGGGATATGATTTCAGTTGAAGTCCTGATTCATTTGTATGAGGTGAATCCCTTTCAATTCAGTAATTTTCTGTGTTTTCTTCTGCTTCCAAACCCCAAATGTAACCCACACTCGGTGTTTTTAGATAGACACTTTAAACCTCTTCTTTTGCAGTGATTAATCTCTCGTGCTTTTGTGTTTGTTTCTTTTTTTTCCCCCCCAGGGATGTTGCTGGTCACCACTGACACATTAGGCCACGATTTCCATGTTTTTCAAATCCTGACACATCCTTGGTCATCATCACAAAGTGCCGTCCATCATCTGTACACACTTCACAGGGGAGAGACCGAAGCCAAAGTAAGTTAAACTCCTTGCTGAAGAATAATCCCCAGGCACCTTATACATTCTGTGTATGTTGGCGCTTTAATGTTTGTTTCAGCGCACAAAGAGCCTTTCTTGTGCTCCAGCCACGGCAGGGATAAGAGCCGAGCGTTTAACCTGGACAATAATAAATTCTTGCCCTTTGCAATGAGGTGCTGTCAGATTTATTCAGATCTGGCAGTGCCTCCAAAGAGCCCCGATTATTGGCTGTGTTTGCACTTAACCTTTTCTCGTGTAACATGTTCAACATTTGTCTCGTGCCCGTGGAGGAACTGTCAGCGTTCGCCTGACTCTGGTGGTAAAAGCCACAGACAGACAATTAAAGAGTTGAAAGGAGGAGTTAATCAAAAGGCTGGGATTAACTTCTCTTAGCACAGTGGGGGAACCCTCAGAGACTCCCCAGTTCAACTTCCCTGGTGGAAAATCCCCCTCTCAGAGGTGGAGGACTGAGTTAGGATATTATCCAAGGGTGGAGAAGTCTGGAATTGTATTTTGAGCAATGCTCAGTGCAGTGATTTGCTGGTGAGGTGGGGAAAAGGGATCTGCGCTCACTGGCAGGGCTGTGGCTGTGGCAGCAGCGAGTTCTGCTCGAGTCCTGCATGGCAGCACCTCCGGGCGCCAGCAGAGCCTCACCCTTGGAGCACTGAGGAACTGCTGAGGAACCTGCTTTAAATACAGGAGTAAAAATGTCACCACGGGGTCGGAAAGGAGTATTGCTGATGTAATTACACACGGGATCAGAGCCTTGTGGCAGCCTGGCAGATGTAAGGCACAGTGACAGGGACAGCCTGGGGCTCTGTGATCATCACCCTGGCACTGGGAGCTCCGGTGGTTCTGGTACCTCATTACAGATCCTGCAAAGCTTTTTTTTTTTTCCCCTGGGCGTTGAGCAGCTTCCCTCAAGTTCCTCACCATACCTTTGTAACAAGTAGGATGCAGATGCTTTGTTGAACGTAGCAGGGGTTGATCAAGTTTTGATCTGGGTGAATTTACATTTCTGGAAGTTTAAATACTCTAAAGCTTTCCTGCCACCCTTCTGGAAAGGCGGAATTGCTATTACAGGTAATGGTTTACTATGAGAAGGAATAGCCAGTCTGGAAAGTGACAGGAAATTAGGAAAAACTGTTCATTCAGGATAATATATATAGTACTAACAAGTAGATTTTATAAATATTACCAAGAGCAATGAGATCTGTGTGTATACACATACTCTGCCATCTACTTGGGCATGTTCTATAATGTGTTTAATGTTTTAGAGTTATTTTTGTTCTCCCTCCACACAAAGACTCAATATTGAAACCCAAAGCACAGGACTTCAGTCATGAGGAACAAAGATGTTCTTCTGGTTTTTTACAGCTGATAAATTTGTTTTCAAGGCACACATTGGAAACCAAACAGAACATGTTTTAGAGAAGAAACCCTTATTGATACGTGTTTTTTTGGGATATAGTATTAGCATCTCTGTGAAAGCATTGCATTAAAATTCTCAGAATCAACATAGTAAAATTTTTTCCTAGTTTGCCACACAGTTTTCATTTGGGATGTGAACAGTATAGCTTTTGGAATGGCATAAAATGGAGAAAATTCTGACCAGTCTGAGGTGTGTTGGTGGATTTCACAACTCCCTGGATAATTAAACAATATTGCATTGGTACCTGTGATTCTCAACACACATAGTTTGAAATATTTATGTAATATTAGGGGTTGTTTTACTTTTTTCTTTCGGAATAACAGCACTCGTAGCTGTTCAGTGAGAGGAGAGTTTGCTGGTGCTGCTCTTTTGTTGTGTGAATTCCACGTGTGAGGAGCATTAGACAAGAATTTTGGAGACTGTTCAATTTAAAACTCTCCGTGCAGCCCACACTGGGAGCCTCTGTACCTCCTGTCTGGTTAGAACAGTATTTATACATTTGCTACCAGACCTTTTTTCTTTTTTTTTTTTTTTTTCCCCCTGGTTTAAAACTAACTGTGAATCAAGGCCAATGGTCTTAAAGGTCACCTTCTGTACTGGAGCTATAAAAAGTTCTACTTTGTGTTGATGGACATGAGTGATTATCAGTGTCAGAATTTGTTTAGCTAGTACCCATTATAAATTGTTGAAACACCATCATTATGGCTGTGTTACATGTGGGATTTTAATGTCCGTGCTGAAATCAGTTCTGCTGTTTTGTATGTGAGGTTTTGGCTGACAGAGCTTCACCCCACATCTCCCAAAATCTCCTGTTTGTGCCTCAGACGAAGATAGGGCGGGATGGAAGGTGGACCTGTGCCTCGGGAGGGAATTGTGAAGACAGTGACCATGGCAGAATGTGAAGTGCTCAGATAATTCGCTGAGTCCCAAGGCCACAGTGTTCAAAGTCACTTTTCTGCAAACAGACAGAAGTCCCTGTTTCAGTTATATCAGATTTTTTAGATATTTTAGCCTTGAAGTGTCTCTTGTGCTTTAGATTTTATATTTTTTCCCTTAAGAGGACAAAGAGCAGCTCTGAGTAACACCAGGAAGGTCCATTGCAGGGGCTGGTTGTATTTAATGAGTCGGAGAGAACAGAACCTCTGCGAGGATCTCTGCTTGCGCAGTTCAGCGGTAACGAGGAGAAATGGGCATGTGTATGGGCTGCTTATTTTGGTTAAGGATACATTTCCTTCTCCTCCAGCTCCTGCATTGTGAGGCAGTGCTGACTGCACTCATGTTTTTACCCAAGAGCGTTCTGGAAGGTTTTTACTGAAGGCATAGCATGTTCCGAACTGAGGAAGCTCATTTACTTCCAGATGAAAGTTAGCCCGTCACCTGATGAGCCTTTCTCTTTGATCTGAAATTGTAAACAGCAAAAACAAAACTCCTGAAAACAGCATTATCTCAGCCTAGGACAAATAAACGTAACGATAGCATCAGCTGGCTGCTGGCCAGCTCCTCGGTAATCCTTTACTCTGTCAGACTTTTGTTATTCCCACTCCCAAACTGCAGCTAGAACTGACTTCAGTGGGAGGAGGTAAACAGAGGGAAAGATGAAAACATTCCAGCCTGGCTGCTGCGGAACACGCGTGATGTGGCGCCTTTCCAGGGAATGCACAAACGTTTCTGTTGTTGTAGGACATGAAAAATGAATGACTCTGAATGTGGGCTCGACATTTCTGAGCCTGAATTTCAGCTTGCTAACCACTGCCAGCTCCTTTCCCAAGGGAAAGCTGCCAACAGTTTCTCTTTTCAAAACGTCTCTCTCCGTGTCTCAGCACGGGCTCAGCAAACAGTGTTCCCTTTGCCAGAACAACTGTCCCAGGGGTTGTTTCCTATTCCTGACCCAACGGAGAGCAGTGTCAGTGCCATGGAGCAGTAACAGACTTTTTTACACAGCGTGTTCTAAAAGAAACTGCTGAGATTGTAACTAAAGCCTTCTTTCCCTTCTGACAACTCTATGGAGTCAATCTATTCCGTGTCCTACCGTGACATCTAAATACCTTTTTTGAAGGTAAAAACGTTCCAAGGCTTTATTGTTTAATTCTTACTGCCTTTTATAAGGTGTTCTGATACAGACTTAACATGATTGGTGAATAGAAACGGTGCCTCTCCAATCCTATTGGTTAAACTAGAGAAACAGAACTAGAAAGGTAAAACAGCACATAGAGAAAAATTGCTTTGAAAACGAATCAGTTGTTTACTAAGATGGTTTTGAGAAGAAGCTTTCTCGAGATATTTTTCCCTTGGGAGAAGGTTGGCAGCTGCTAGCAGGCTAAAATCTCTCTAGACTCAGAAATATCAGGTCCACATCTCCCCCTTTTCTATAAAAAAAAAGAAAAAGGAAGGAAAAGCAAGACATTTCAGTGATGTGATTCCACAGAGGCTGTTCAAGGCTGTGTCACGCCCCGTGCCCAGGTAGTGAAAGATTGGAACAACTTCTGAACATTGGATGTGGATCTCCACGGCCATGAGAAATTCCTTCCTGTCCGTGGCATGCTCGCAGCTGCAATTATTGAAATAGACCCTGTAAGAAGCTGGGGATGGGCCTCAAATAATCCAGGTTGGTTTGGTGAGGTTGATCAGCCTCGGATGAGAGCTGAGAAGAAGCTGCTGCAGTCAGAAGTAGCTTGGCTGCCTTGGGGAGATGGAGCCCTGAGCAGCAGCGTTTGCAGGCTCGGTTATTAACAGAGGGCTCAGCTCTGGTTAAGGGCCCCATGTGAATCTCTCACTGTGCCCACATTCTGCCCTTGCTTTTACACAACACTGAAATCTGTGCTGGGGGCTTGGGGAGACAGAGCTGGGTCTGTGTGCGTCTGATAAATCATATTGTGTAGGCCATGATTTTATTATTTTTTCATTTATGTTGGTTGCTACATCATTTCCTTAATTTTCTCGGCCAAAAAAATTCACATACAGACCAGTTTTCTAATTTATTTTGACCCTTACCTCCTCGGGACTGCTGCTCTTTCTCATTGTTTAATGATACTGGCTTTTTCTTTCTGCCATCTCCCTGCACAGCGTAATTAAATACTTGAGTCCTGTGCTTCAAATCAGGGTGTTTTTTCTCTGTGACACAGCACAGTGATCATGAACAGGTCACGTTCCTGTTGCAGCACCGCTGGTCCTACTCTCCAAGTTTAATTAAATGCAGTAAAATGCACAAGAATATACAGATTGCACCTGGTGTAACTCCACACGACTGACAGAGGGGTGGTAGGAAGGACAAAAAGAGGTAGGAAGATCAAAACGTGGTTTATTTATTGTCATTATTATTGAAACCCGAGGTTCAGCTTTGTGAGGTTGGTTTTCAGGCTGTTCCGTGATTTACCTGGACACAGTCGTGTGCCAGGTGCTCTGGGCTGACCCTGTTGGAGCAGGGAGGTTGGACCAGATGAGCCCACGTGGCCCCTTCCAACCCAACCCAGCCTGTGATTCTGTAATCGCAGAAATGATTTTTTGTTCTGTACAGTATTGAAAGCTGATCCTCAGTAGAGCTGTTGACATGTCCTTGGAGAACTCTGTATATTAAATTACCTGGCTGTGGCACTCAGAGCAGGCTCTGAGTGGTAGCTGCATTTTAATTCAGTTTTCTGGAGGACTTTACATCATAATTTTCGGAACACAGGGAAATAGGAAAGTGGAAGTTAGAAAGAAGCACAGAAGAGTAATTGGAGGGAAACAGGAGAAGATAGGAAGCACATTGACCTTTTGGAGCAAGTCCAGAGGAGGCCACCAAAGTGTTCAGAGGGCTGGAGGCCCTGCCATGTGAGGAAAGGCTGAGAGAATTGGGATTGTTCAGCCTGCAAAAGAGGAGGCTTTGGAGTGGTGTTTTTGTGGCCTTCAGTACCTGAAGGGAACCTGCAAGAAAGATGGAGAGAGTCTAGGACTGAAAAGAATATGAAAATATCTTAAGGGTTCCCGAATTAAACAGAATCTCAGGTCTGTAATTCCCTTCACTGGTCCAGACAGAAGAGGATAGATAAAATTTTAAAATACAGACATGAGTATTAAATGTGACATTGACCTTGAGCTCTAGAGTAAACTTTGCATGGTGAGAGATCTGGTGTACTTTGTGCTTTATTAACATATATCTGTAAACACTATGGGGTCTTGATTGATCTTTGGTATCTAAACATTACATCATAATTAACAACAAATCCAGAAATATATTATAAATACATGAAATAATAGTACATTAACCTAAAGAACAGCAATAAATTGCAACGCTTAGCATAAACTTGAAAACCACTAATGGGCCACTGTGCAGTTTGTTTATACTCTGAGCAGTCGAGAACTCGGCGTAATGTACAGGAACGTGGTGGGGAACAGCACGGCCCAGGGCATAATTTATAGGGGTTTATTCATGGACACAGCTGATTTTTGAAATTGTTTCTGAGACTGCCAGGATGAGCTTTGTCCTTTCAGCCTGCTCTGTGCCGCCTTGCAGTTCTCCTGGAGAGTTACGGGCTCCTTCGTGTTGCACAGATGGATTTGTGCTGGTTTGACGGGAGCGTGTTTAATTCATGCCCTTGGAATTGGAAATATTCTCTGAATCACCTCCTTGAGCTGCCTGTGGTTCTGCTGCTCCTCGTGTGTCTGGGAAAGACAAATGAGGCCACGTTTGAGACCAGTGAGCAATAGGTGAATCACGTGGAGCAGCAGCTTCCAAAATGCTCCTTGCCACTGCTGAGCAGGGTTTCATAGCTCTGTTCCTGTAAATCTGAATTCATTGCACACTCTTCTCTCAACACTTTTTTCCCGTGTTATTACTGTGCACTGAAACCCTTCTGCCTTTGTGGTTTCAGCCGTGTTTTAGGCAACCATGGCCACGATGCTCGCTCTGACTGCAGCCAGTGTTTGTGAGCGCTGCTTTAAGGAGAGCATTTGGGATTACAGAGTTCCACACTTTCTTCCTGAAGATCAGGAATACTTTGGTTTTTTCTGTGTAATGTTTACACTGAGGAAAAAAAAAACTAACATCCTGTAGTGATTGTTTCCCAGTTGCTTGGCTGGGGTTGTCATTTGCCAGGGCTGTTGTGTGTAGTTTTTGAAACAGCATAACCCTCAGGGTGCCAACTGGAAACTGAGTTTTTGAAACAACATAACCCTCAGGGTGCCAACTGGAAACTGAGTATTAAAGTAGAAACACACAGTTTTGTTGCATGGTACCGTGAGATGGATTTTTTTTTTCTCTGTCATCCCACAGTTTTGTTGTAACTGAGAGTGGCAGTTTCTACACAGTTCGTATGTTTGGTTTTGACGAGGAGAATTTACCATTTTAACAGCAAGTGTTGCAGTACTCTTGGTGCCATCGTTGTCCCTGACTCCACGGCCTTTGGGGCTTTTCGGAGCCCTTACCGATCCCTGTGGGGTCTCTAATCCCTTCTGAGCAATCTGTTCAGGTGAAACCCTTCCTAAGCGAACTGTGCCGCGCTGTAGGTGGGTGCGAGCCGAATCCTGAAGCGCCGAAGCCGTCAGGTTTGGGGAGCTCGCTGAGCTGCATCGCCGGCAGCTCCTTTGGGGATGTCACCAGGACTGAAAGGAGCAGGTGTGCAGCGCTGGTTTTCGTTGATCTCCGTGATGTTGATGAAGCATTTTGTGTGGCAGTCTGTCAACCAAATATCTTGTCGCAGGTCACAAGACCTAAACCCTTTTTTAACCTCCGAGGCTTCAGGGCTCCCTTGGAAACTTGCACTTTGATGAATACTTTGCTGCTTTTGTCTGGAGTAGCTGGAGTGCATTTCTGGAATATTTGTCAAGATTTTATCAGTGTTTACTCCAATTTGAGTACCTAGTGTATTGTAAAACTGGCTTCAGTGAAATCTTAAAGAATTTTATTTAGTTTATGCTGCTTAATAATATAATGAAAACTAATCCTTCGTCTATATGTTTGTTTGCTGTGGTAAATCCCACTTGTGTCTGTGGTTCCTTTTTGTCAGCTTTTACCTTTAAAAACATTTTTGGAAGAATTGTTTCAGGACTTTTTTTCTCTATGATAAATCATTTTAACTTCGACTACTTGTTTTCTTGAGTTGTCTGCCAGGACAGTCTTGGAAACAAACTTTAATCTCTCTTTTAAAGCATTCCTTCAGGAACAAGAATTTGCTTTCCATCAAAGCGTTGTGTAAAGCACACTTAAAAGAGAATTAAATCCTTCTGGACTTCGTATCTGAGATCTATGCAAGGAGTAACCGTAGTGGAAAATGTTCAACTGTATTTTTATATTTGCTTCAAAACTGACCATTTTAAGCTAAAATAAGGCTTGTGCCAAACTCAGGCTCAGTGGTGAGATCTCTTTTTTTCTCATCCCTCCCTTTTCCCGTTTTTGGGCAATCTCTAAAGATTAAACAATCAAATACAAAACATGTAATTGAAACAATTTCCCAGCTCTTTTTAGAACGAAATTCTGTTTGAAAACGACACCGAGATCTTGCGGCTTTCTGCAGCGCTTTGCAGCATGGTTTGTTTTCATAATCTCAGAATATTTGCAAAAGTACAGAAAATTTGCAACTGTGAATACAGTGTATATGCTGAATACTAAGTTCATTGATAAATGCACCAAAATTCAAGTTATTGCCTTTAGGCCTGATATTTCTGAGTCTGAGAGATTTTAGCCTGCTAGCAGCTGCCAACCTTCTCCCCAGGGAAAAATATCTCGAGAAAGCTTCTTCTCAAAACAGTCTTAGTAAACAAGTAATCCATTCTCAAAACAATTTTCTCTGGGTGGTGTTTGCCTTTCTAGTTCTGTTTCTCTAGTTTAACCAATGGGATTAGAGAGGTGTCGTTCCTATTCACCAATCGTGTTAAGTCTGTATCAGAACACCTTATAAAAGGTAGTAAGAATTGGACAATAAAGCCTTCTCTATGCTCTTTGCCTTCTGAAGGGTGTTCAGATTCATTCATTTTTTTGTGTCCTACAACAACAATTGCCTGAATGCGAGGGATTTAAAAAACCGAATGTTTTCCCATTTCCAGTTCAGGTGTGTGTTTGAGACGCGGCCCCTGTGTCGGAGCCGTGCGCGTCGGTGGCTTCATTCCGCTGTGCCCGCTGTTTTGCAGGTCCAGGATATCTCCTTCAGCCACGACTGCCGCTGGGTGGTGGTCAGCACGCTGCGAGGCACTTCCCACGTCTTCCCCATCAACCCCTACGGAGGCCAGCCCTGTGTCAGGACCCACATGTCCCCACGCGTGGTCAACCGCATGAGCCGCTTCCAGAAGAGCGCGGGGCTGGAGGAGATCGAGCAGGAGCTGACGTCCAAGCAGGGAGGACGCTGCAGCCCTGTGCCCGGCCTGTCCAGCAGCCCCTCCGGCTCACCTCTCCATGGTAAATCCGCTTCCTTCCTTCCTTTTCATCGTGAGGATGGTATGAGTTTCATAAAGTGAGGTGCTGTAGATATTGTGCAAAAATACGGGGATGTATTGCAGACGCTGCAGGAATGAGCTGAGTGGAAACGCTTTGGGAAGGCAGTTCTGCTTTTGCAGCTTGCTTTAAGTGAACGACGCTGTCACAGGTGTGTGGGCTCGACATTTCTGAGCCTGAATTTCAGCTTGCTGACCATTGCTGGCTCCTTTCCCAGGGGAAAGCTGTCAACAGTTTCTTTTTCAAAACATCTCTCTCCATTTCTCAAAACAGGTTAAGTTCCCTTTGCCAGAACAACTGTCCCAGGGGTTGTTTCCTATTCCTGACCCAATGGAGAGCAGTGTCAGTGCCATGGAGCAATAACAGACCTTTTTACACAGCGTGTTCTAAAAGAAACTGCTGGGATTGTAAATAAAACCTTCTTTCTCTCCTGACAACTCTATGGCGTCAACCTATTTCGTGTCCTACCGTGACACGGGTAGATTAATAATTTCTCCTCAAAACTGAAAGGTTGGGGCTCTTTAGGTTTCAAGTTTTGTTTCTGTGTAGCACACAGTCAGTAAACTGGTCTGTATTCAAAGAATTTTATTGCCTAAAATTCTCATTGCTCTTTGGCCTTGATGATCACAAGGCACGTCTGGATATCTACAATAAATACTGCTCGAGGAGAAATGTGGGAACAAGGCAGTGGGAAGCTGATGGCAAAGATTTGTGTCTGCTTTTTTGTGTGTGTGTGGGAACAATGTGACAAATAAGGTGTAAAGGTAAAAAAGATCTGTAAGAATTGATCTGTGCATCCTGTTCCTGTGGTGGATGTGCCTTGGAGAAGCTGTAAGGATGTGAAGGGGAGCCTCAAAAACTGTTCAAAGATTATCAGTGTCACAGCTTTTCCAGTTTTGTCGTTACTTTCAGCCTTCCCCTTCCATGAGGTCTGTGCTAGAAGCTGTTTTGTTTGGATTCAGGATTTGCTGCATCCTTCTGCCTCCTTTCTGTTGAGAGTAGGTCACAAGTTCCATGGAAGTGAAAGTTTGAATAGCAGTTTGTTTGGGGTAGCCACTCTTTTCCAGTCTGGGAGTATTAAAAATGGCCAGGAACAGTCCCTCTTCCCTAATTATGAGTAGGATTAGGAGCTCTTGTGAAAGCCCAACTCTGTGCTGGGCTTTCTGCTATAGAGAGAACCTTTGTGGGATTTCTGAATCAAAGGAACTCTTTTATGACTTGCTGATTATTAAGGGAACCAGATTTGTCTCAGAACACCCCTCTGTTTTTGCCTTTCTTTGGACTTCTCTGAACAAAGGTTTGTGCGTGGCTGTTCTGGAGCCATCCCCTTCTGCCTGGAGCCACTGGAAGGCACCCAAAACGTGCTCTGAACTTTCCTGCTCCTTAGGAGACAGTTGTGTGTCTACCATTTCACTTCCTCTCGTCCCTGCACAGAAGCTCAGCCTGAAACAGCCTGGGGAGTGCTCCAAAGATGTGCTATGGCACATCCAGCCCCTTTTAACTGTGGACACCATGGAGAGGAGAGGAAGGAACTGCCAATTTGTGTGGCTATCACCCAGCCAATTCTATTTTCTGTCCAGGGAAATTGCAGTGAGTTGTTGCCTTTACAATACTGCGAGGTACATTTGAAGTTTTGAACAGACTTGACACTTTTTAAAAAGAAGACTCCGCAGTTTCAGGATGCTCAGTGGTGGTGGTAGGAGACAGGCAGCAGCTTTTGGGGGAGTGTCTCCAGAGTTCTGGGGCTTCAGTTTGCAGATGTCTGTCTTGAAAGATAATAAATCAGATTTCTTTCAAGATCTCTGTGCAGTCATCACTGCTTGAAAATTAGCTCGGTTTAAACCGTCAGCTCCACTGGAAGTCTGCACATGGGTGCTGAGAATTGAGGCAGGAAGGTGCCTTCCATTCCTAGAGGACTTCACACAGATCGTGCTCAGCACTTCCGCAGTGCAGAAGTTGGACACGTGCTGTGGCTGTGTGGTGGTAACTTGCAAAACTTCATACGAACGTTTTTCGTGAGAAATTTGCGGGGATTGCGTAGGGGAGTTAGCCCAGATGCCTTTAAAAAAAAACTAGGGAAAAAAAATAAAATAGTTGTGTTTGAAAGAGTCCATTTGGTAAAATGCTGTAATATTTTCAGTAATTTTATTGCTGCTTTTTCATTTCAGTAATCTCTCAGTTCCCCTGGCTGAAGGCAGGCAGGATATTGAACCCTATTCTAAGCTTTTTATAAAAAGCCATTTATCATCAACTTTTAAAAAACCCCTGAAGTTCAGAGCGACTTTCAGCAGTGGGATTGTGTGTGTGTGTGTGTGTGTGGCAGCAGGATTAGCCAGAGACCGATGATTATTTTAATTTGTGAGCTAAGATGTGTTTACTCAGATTGTAACAGCTCCTTACCATATTATTATGTTAAATTATTGTTGTTTGGAGGAGTCGCGGCAGTCTGGTGACAGAAGTGTAAACGAGTACTCAGAACAGAAAAGAGCAGTTCTGGGTTTAATTCTTTGTTTTACTTCTAACTCGCTCTGCAGCCCTTGGTGAATTTTATTCAGCTGATTCTGTCAGCTCTCTGCTGTGTGACAGCAGTAATAACCTCTGCGTTCCCCGCGTGTGGAACGACTTGAATTTGGTAGCTTTCTTCAAGAAGAATAACTGTTAGGTTCCTTAATCACCCCTCTGAGTGCGGCTGATTATAATGGCAATAAAGCCAGAGACCGTGTCCTGGAGAGCTCCATTGCTCGGGGACAAGGTGTTGATTACGTGACTGATGCCCAGGAGATTGTGGCAAACTGGAGGATTTTTCTGTGTGAAGTCACATCATCACGATTTTCCTCTTACATCTTTTCTGATTTTCAGTAAACCCTACATTAAAAAACTGCTGTTAATCTTTCCGCTGATATTCCTTTTGCATTGCAGTATCATTGCTACAACCTTAGGCCAAAAGGCTGCACTGGCTTATCTTCCCTTTGGCTTAGCAATTGTAATTTATTGATGGTAACTTGTGATTAGTTTTTGTTCTTGTAAATATTTTCAGAGCTCGGGCTCTGTCATATTTTTCTCACTTGTTCTTTTGCCTGCTGCTCTCAGAATGGAACTGTTTGCTGTGTGTATAGTAGCAAGGCAATCTATTTACATTGTGTTGGAACACCCCAGGACTGTTTACCCACGCAATGTCAGCCTTCGCTGGGGGTAGGGATGATTTCATTTCCAAATGAATCATTGTTTGGCTTTGTTCTTTCAGCAAAATGAAGTAAACTGTTAAATAGAGGATGATAAAGAGATATTTCCTTTGCACCTTTTATTGCCGGCAGAGATTTTGTTTGGGCTGTTCTGTCTGTTTATGCAGCGAGGTTGTATTTTTGTCATTCTCTTGGATTGCTAGAGTGTTTTGTCAGGAATATCTGAGTTATGTTGGGATCCTTTTATGGGCTTTTACTATTATAAGACTATTACAACATCGGTTGGTTGTTGGGGTTAACATTAGGGTAAACTGTGCCCTTATGTGACTATTTTACTTGTAAAAAACTGGGTTTATGGTCCTCACCTGTCTCACAGGTATGCTGTGAGGAGTAGTTGATGCAGAGCCTTGTCCTTGGGGATGCAAACTTCTCCCTGTTCTCTTCAGGACACCCACAAGTGAATAGCAAGGAGCATTTAGCTGTAAAAGTGCAATGCTTGAAAGGTTGAAAATTACATATAACTCCAATTATTTTAATCTTGCAAATTAAAATTTACATAATGTTATCAATTCTTGTGTCACCATTAAGTGAAATAAAGCTCTGTAGCTCTGCTCACTCGGTTTTCTCTGTTGTTGGCTGCAGGAATTTCCAGTACCAGAACAAATAATAATCCAGTAAGTTAACATTGGATCTACAGCTACACATCCACACCTACTAAAAATATTCCATAATAATATGATACTCTCTGAATTTGCCTTGCATTTCATTGGGGATTGAAGTATTTATTTATTTGCCAAAAAACTGTTCATAGTATACTGTGGTTCTGGTTCAGATTTAATACTGATGCTGAGAGGGAGTATATAAATTTAGAGTTACGAAAAAAACGTGTTGTTCTCAATGCAGTGCATTTGGACTTGTATTTACCTCTTTATAAATATTTTAGTACGGCACGTTTTTCTTTGCAAAATCTTTTCTAAGTTTAAAAAAACCAAAAGGTTTTCTCTTGCTTTTCCTTCATTTGTCACAATCGCAACGTGATTAAAATCCAAGCACACAACTGGAAGTTTGATAAACATGCAGCCTGAGATGCTTTACATAGTTTCACGTTACTTTTCACTATTTCCCAGAGTGAAACTCCTTTTACTAGAAGAATTCTTATGGGAAAGCAGAGTTGAAAGGACTGACATCATCAGCTCTTCCTGAAAAACAGATTGGTTTCCTTTAAGTAACACTCACTTAAGAAACCACCTATTTAGAGAGAAGCAGACAAAAATACTATCAGAGAAAATTAACTGTGTAATAACTTCAGGCATTGGAGGGCAGTTCCTTCACGAAAGGCTGTGAACACGGGCTGAAAACGGTTCTTGCAAAACTCTCTATTAAAGTTTCATTTTTCTCTCAGGATAGAAACAGCTTGCGCGGAAACAGCAGCATCGGCCCGCGCCGTTTTAACGTGCTTTTAACACCCCTATTTGTGTCACTACCGCGTTTCCCCACGGCGTCACACTCGGCTCTTTTATTTATCAAGCGTCGTTTCAAATAATTCCCAATAATTCCTTTTTTTGCAACCCCGTTTGTGAGCGCCGGGTCCTCCCCGGCCGCGGCCGCCCTCAGCGGTGCGAGCGCGGCCTGCAGGGGGCGCCCTCCCCCCGGCCATGGCGCCTCAGGCGCGGAGCCGCCGCCACGCGGGCGAGCAAACGGCGGCCGGGAGGATTTAAAGCCTCTCTTTTTCACTCGTGCGGGCACCGAGCTGCTCGTATAGGCGTCATAAGTGTTTATTTATTTGCGAGTGTAACCCCTCCACATTCTCTGTGCTGCCCGAAGCATCGCGTCGTTCTCTTCGCGCCTTCCCTTGAAGTTTGTCTTCACCCTTCTAAGGCCATTCGGGAAAAAAAAAAACCAAACCCAGAATTAATTTACCTGATGGGAGTTTTCTGGTAAAGACTTTAGGGACCATTCTATGATTCTGCGATGATTTTTTTTCTTTCTGGAGCAGTCCCAGTGGCGGCGATGGAAGGCCCCGTGTGTAGGGCTGGGAGAAGAGGTGGGAAGAGCTGTAATCAAAGTTTGGGAAATGGCCAGCAGCTTACTGCGTTTAAGGTGTTTGCTGTGTTTTAGCTACCATTTCCCCCTCTCTTTTTTTTTTGGTAATGGGTAGAGAATCAGTGGAGTGAAAGAAGCGGGTGGTGTATTTTGGATAGTTTCTGAAGTGGAAGGAAAAGATCCATGCCCTTCAGATAAGTAGGGAAGTAGACTGATAAATTCTGTCACAAGGGAAGTTCGTGTCTGTACATCAAGTGTTTCTGAAGCAGGTTTTATGTAAACAGCACAGATCGAAGACTGAGGCATGTTTGCGTTGATTATTAGAAAGAGACGTTTCGAATTTTCCAGGCGGATTGAAAATTGAAGGAGATGGACATCAGAAGGGAATTGCAGCTCTGGAGATAGGGAGTGTAAAAATCTATGACTGAGTGATTTAACACAGCAAATGCTGTAGCAGTGGTCAGAGCAAACTGTTTTGGAAAGGTTGTGGGTAGAGAGACAGAGGGGAAATAATCGGCAGCGCACAGGAGACCGTGATGGCAGAGATGGATCACGAGGTGAAGGGAAAGGGGGAAGGCAGAGAGGGGTGGGATTACCACAGATGTGAACGTCCCGCTGAAGTTTTCCTGTCAAGATGGATGATTTCAGTCCTGGTAACCTCAAATGGAAGGAAATTTTGAGAGGGTCAAGTGCTGATGTGTCAGAGTCAGGTACTAAGGGAGTCCAAGAAGTGGTAACTGGAATTTTAAGTGTTCATCTGAAAACGACTTAGTGAATGACAGCTTGTAATTCTATGGTTGTTTCAATTGTTCCTTCGATTACTCCCTCTTAGTTTACAGTAAACCCATGTTTTTCCATCCACAAATCTCCCCAGCTAAGCAGGTACATAAAAGACAGGCTAGTGCATTTCCTTTTTGTACACTGCAAGGAGTAACGACATCCTGCGGCTGATGCAGTGCTTCGATCGGGTTTTGCAATTGCCAATTGGGAATTGATCAATAATGATATTAATGATCCATGAGAAGGAACATGTTCGGCCTTACATCTTCTCAGTGTGTCAGTGCAGAGGGTTCGGTACACTTGTGTGCAGCTGAAATGAGTGCGATCAGCATAAAAGCCATCACTAGGACTGAGATTTGGAGTAACAGTCCAGCTGAAAAGAGTTGGTCACTGAAGGAGTGACGCAGGAAAGATTCTGTGCATGGTTCATGGCCAAAGCACAAAGGGGGAAGGCTGGAATTAGGTCAGGGGAAGAGTGGACTAGCACAGCGGAGACACTGCAGTCCAGATATCCGTTGGTGGGTCAAGGAATGTAAGTGGTTCAAGGGAGCTGCCATCAGTGAAATGACAAAAAGTAGCTTTGCTCACCTGATACAAGCCTGTAATATGTTGGATCCGAAGGTGAGAAAGTAGAATCTAGAATTTTTCAAGAGACCGTATCAGCTGAAGGAGGAGGTTGAAGTATGGAGGGTGTTGCATGACAAGGGAGGTTTGGCATGGGGGAAGGTGAAAGCACGTGAAGCTCTGTGTAAGTCACCGACGAGGGGAAGGAACGGGGCAAGAGCTGGTGGGAAAAACCATTTTATCTGATGGACATGCTGAGTTCAAGCCCAAACACCTCCTGCTTCCCCTGGCCGCGGGTATTCTGGGAATCCAGGGCTGCTCCCTCGAGTCTGCAGCCTGAATCAGACTCCCTGTCTATATGATTGGTGATGGATTATGCAGTAAATGGGTGTTGCCCTTGCTGCCCTCTTTTTTTTTTCCAGTTTATTATTCTTAAGTAAGGCATTTAATCAACTGTGCATCTTTGGTAGCCTGAAAAATGTAAACACGTTATGGAAAGAAACGTAAGCATTAAGATTAGAAATAAAATACACTTCTATCTTTTCAAAGGTTTATCTTTACCCTTAAATTTGCTGATCGAGCTTATTCTTTTTCGCTTAGCCCTTGCGGGCTGTTAAAATCAGTTGCTTTTTCCCATCTGAAGGAAATGCATCTTTGACACTTCTCATGACCTGAGTCACGATGCTGTCACGGAGCCAGAAAACATCCTCAACGGTCATGGGTAAAAGAGCAGAGCTGCCAAGGGTGTGTGGTGGGTGCAGGAGGGACAGATTGCTTCAGTTCCTATTCCATGGGTGTTTCAGACAAGCCATTTGTTATAATTACCCATGGATATTATTATCAAGTTCTCAAATGCAGTGGTTCTCAAGGCACTTTTTTTTTTTTCCACATAACTCGGGATAAATGTCGTGTATTCACCCCGGATTGAATTCAGATGCTAAACTATTTCTTCTTATGGTTGCAACTGGAGGGAAAATAAGGCAGAGTTGGAAAGGTGAGGATAAAAAACCCACAGATTTATTAACATGTAGTTTATCATCAAAATAAATTGTAGTAAGCTCAGCCCTTCGGGTAAGGGGCTGCCATTAAACTTTCCCTATCTCCTCACAGAACACATTTGCGCACAGAGATGTCCTTCAGAAATTCCCAGCCCAGTTCATTTTGCAGTTTCTAAGACCTACAGATCAGTTTTTCTGACCGTGCTGTCTCAATACAAAAAACATAAAGCTCATAAAGATAATTTTATTCTGTATCATCTGGAAGAGAAGTCAGAGACACTGAAATTTTCCAAAGTTTACAATGCTGAAGCGTCTCAGAGTCGAGTCTGAAAGAAGGCTTTGAATTGAAGTCTGTGCTGATCGGAATTATGATGGATGGACACGACGAGGGGCAGCAGTCGTGCATTCTTGTTTTCTCAAGCGCTTCATCATTCACCAGCAGACAGTGTTAGCAAAATTCCCTTGTGCAAGAAATGGGAGCAGCAGAGCCTCTCGGCAGCGCCCGCAGGCTGCCTGCACGATAACCTCATTAGTGCAGCGCTAGTCTGAGCCCAGAGAGTGCTGTCCTCTCAAGAGTTTGCAAACTCCGGCCCCGAGCCGCCTCACAGCCACGCGGTGGGGAGGATGGCGCTGCTCCCTCCTGTTTGTTCGCTGTGTGCTCTGTTTGTACTCTGCAGCTACACCCGGAGTAGTTACAAGGGGCTGCTCTTGCGTTCTTCCATCTGGCGAGAGCTGAAGGTGCAGGACCTGGTGCAGAGAGGGTGCACCCAGCAGAGGGTGGCCAGTTGGGCTGTTCTGGCTGGTGGCACCCTCTGGAAGAGCCCAGCCTGGAGCCAGCAGCTGGCAAACCAGTTTGGTTGGGTTTATTTCGAGTTTTGCCCATACATGGACTTGAGCCTTGCGCAAACAGTATTTTTAGTCAAATAAGTCCTGAAAGATGATTATTATGCCAGACTTGTGTGTGTGTGTGGTGGTGGAGGGGCTGTTCTCTAAGGAAATCCATCTTTGTCCAGGTGGAGGCACAGGCAGCAAAAGGGGCCATGGGAGTTCCTTCTCTGCTGGACACAAGAGGAGATTATTGCGTCTCAGAGAATGGGACACTTCATAACTGAGGGACAAAGTTCCTGAAACTGAACACAGCAGAAGAACTCCAGGAGGAAGGGACTGTTAGGAGGCCACGCTCAGATTTGGAGTGGATGTTGCTGAAGTTCAAGGAGCTCGGGTGAGAGGGCAGGGGACTGTCCCAGCAGGGTCCAAGACACTTGGGCTGGCGCTTGTGCGTCTCTGCGGAGCACTCTGACTTGGGAGCTGTCACCCTCGCGTGCCCTGCCTGGATGCAAACAGAGAGCAAGCTCTGCTTTCTTAGGGCGATCATGAGATTTAGTGCAGCTGCGTTTCCGAAAGTTCCATATCAAACAGATGGAAATGTTACAAAAACAACCGTCTGCCTTATTTTATCCCATCCATTCCAATGGAAGCAAGATAGAGATAGGTTTAGCTCTGAGTGGCTACATGTGTATACAGTAGCTAAGACATAATATTCCTCCTTTATTGGGTCTAATTGTACTGGAAATATTGAGGGTTAGGGTGTGAAATGAGTTTAAATTTGATAGGACACAATTCAAGGAAGTGGCAATGTGACTTTAATTGAGAGGCGATCGCTAACTAAAATAACTCGTTTCCTGACTTTTTCTAGGAAAATGTCTAGCATTTTACAAAGAAAGATAACACACGTTGGACTGAATAAAGCAAAACATGAAAGCAAAAGCCCGCTTTGGCAGCAGTTCGGGCTCGTGGTGCCGGGTGTGTTTCCCGGGCCGTTCCCGGGTTTGTCTGTCAGGCTCTTCCGAGGACTCCGTGGGCCGGCATTGCTTCCGCTGGCTCCTCTGCTCGGGTCACAAGGCAGCGTTTCTCACCAGGGCGCTGCTGCTTCCTCTTCCGACTCTAGTAGATTACAGATTATCCTGGAACATGTCTGAGGAAAGGTCAGAAACGAGGGTGAAAGTCTTGGAACCGAAGCTGGGAAGCTTTCCATTCTCATCCGGGAAACTTTCTGTATTGAATAAAAAGCAAAGCAAAATAAACCACCACATCCACGACACTCCTGGTTTTCCTGCCATTTTTTGCCGACCAGTTAGAAAGGATTTTGTTTCCCTTGCATTATACAATTAGGGAATGTTTAGCTGAGGAATCCTCAGAGTTACACTAAACAGAATTAATGGCCAAACATGGTTCATTTTCCTGTAACTTGGCCTCCACATGATTGCATAGCCCGGAGTTACTGCACTTTTATTTACCAAATTATAGATGTTTCTATGTAGTGTTAATGTCAGTAGACTTCGTGGTACCCTTTGAAATGGAGTCTGTTAAATAGTGGAAGATATAAAAGCTAATCAAGTGGGGTTTGAATTTTAATGACACTGCATTACTAAGCTTTTTGTATTGGAGTAATGGAAGAAAAATGGAAAAAATCAACATAGAAGCATTTTATTATAAGGCTGAGAGGTGCTTGATACCACTTTAGTTTTTCAAATAAAGCGCATAGAGAAGCTAAAATCCTTTTGATCATTACTTTCCTACCAGAAAAAATTGTCTGGGCCAAGTTGTCTTTGCTTTGCTCACTGACAGTTTGCACCAAAGAAAATCCTGCAGGACTTGGAGATATGTCATACACATGCTGAAATTTAATTGGTAAAAGGGTTTAATTTCAGTTTGTTGATGAGTTGGTGTTTGCATCCCGTAGGTGTGAGGGTGTAGTTTTGGTTTTAAGCTTGGCTGTGATTCAGGAGTTCCCTGTCTGTGCACAAATGGGATCTGTGGCGCCGACAGATTCCAACTCAGCCGAAATCAGATCAGTGATTCGATTGCATTAATGTGGGACTGTGGGGCGTGGACTAAAGAGCAGAGTAACAGGACCTTCACCCACATCATTCTTCCAGAATCCCATAAAGTCTTTTTGCCGCACTGTGTTGCTGCTGAATGCCATCCCTGGGGCTGGGCAATGTCCCTGCCAAGCTGCATTCGGATGTATAATTGTGTCATTAGTGTTGCCCAAAATCAGGGTGTTTCTCCTCCTCTCTCCTCAGAGATGATCTCTGGCAGCAGTGCCCTCAGGTGCTCTGCTCAAACGCTGACCAATTTGAAATCTGGCCTGAATTCATCAAGGCTCTTAGTTGATCAGAAGAGGACACGTGACCGTATTAATTGCTTTCAGTTGATTGATTGCTTTTTGAACAGTGTTAGAAGCTCGCAAGTCTTGAATGCTTTCCCCTTGATGTAGCTTGCCTTTCTTATCCAAAAATACAGTTGGAAAACTTAAAAAAGAGTGATTCGATCAAATGTTTAAATCTCATATTCAGGCCTAAAGAGTGACTTAGAGATTTCACATTGGAAGTTTGTGGAGAGCTGAGGGTGTCCCTGCCCAGGGGTTGAGGAGGGGAGAGATGCTGTGGGACCCCGAGCCTGTCGGGCCATGCCTGGGAGCTGCTCCTGATGGCTTTTCCACAGATGTCCAGCTTTGTCAAAACCCCCTAAATCTTGTGAAGTTTATTTTCCTTATAGCATCTGTATTTTATAATGGTGCTTTTAATTTGTTTTTCCTTTGTCTGCTGGGATTCCTTTTGTCCGGCGCTTGCAGGCCTCCCTTTTTTCCTCGGTGGAAGTGAGTCTGTCAGTGATGGCCGGTTTGGGAATACAGCTCGGCCCGGCCGGCCCGGCAGCCGCTCCTTCCCTCTGACAGCAAAGCCCATTGTTGTTTTCTTTCTTCACTTTCATCCTCAGCTTAAACCATTCCTGCTTGGAGTGTCAGTGGAATGAAACGTCTGGAACAGAATGGCTCAGCTTTTGGGGGGTGATGGTTTTGCAGACACTCAGACAAACAGGTCCAAAACCAATGGGTCAGGTTTTCTGTGCCTCAGTAGGGAATGTTTGCCCAACATAAGGCTGCACTTACAAATAAATTTGTCAGACTCCAGAGCCACGGCATCCTCAGCTTTTTGGAAGTCCCTCAGTAAAATCAGCAAGAGATTTTCCAGCCTAGACTGGCTTTAATGTATCCCGTGCATAGCTCTGATCTGAGAATCTCCTCTGTGGCAGCCCGTGGAAGGACAAATACTCGACCCCGTGCCTTGCAGGGCGTCCGGAGGGCTCTGGGTGATTACCAAGGAAAGCCTCCTTGCTTGGGATGCTCCCCTGGAAATGCCCCTTGGGAGGACACGTTGGCCATGGCACGGTGGTGATGACTGGCTGCAATAAAAGCATTCCTGGAGTAGTCTGCGGGATGAGATCTGTGTGTGGCAGTCTCCATTTAAAGATAAATGCACTGTCCACATGGCGGGAGGTAACTCGAGTTCAGCATTCTGCTGGATGACAAACACTGGATATTTCTACCCGACTTAAACTTTGGCTTGTTTGTTGCTTGTCCTTTGACAGTGAACCAACAACGGCTTGAGCTGTAGAAATAATGTTGATGCTTGACTGCATTCTTTGTGCTCTTTTGGCCTGATCTGACTGTCCTGTGCACACACAGCTCCTGGTTGCTGCAGGAGTTTCCTACTTGGAAGGGCTGGAGGAACGGAAGGGGAATTTTTGGGATTCCTGGATGGGTGCAGCAGCACACCAGAAAATTTGGGGGTTTTCTTTGACCTTAATTGTCCCCACTATATTAATACTGTGGTAGTCAGATTTACAAGAACAACTTTCCTGTCAGAAATAATTTCTCTCCTCTTTGTAGCATTCCAACTTTTAATTTTTGACTAGTATCACTTTTAATTACAATTTTTGCAGTTAGAGCATCTGACTGTTGCAGCAGAAAATGCAGGTTGGCAGGCAATGGTTGTTGTGACATATGTTTGGTATTTACAGCTTTTCCATTTGTCACAGCAGAATTTTTTTTGTCATGTTTGTGCTGTGAAGTGCTATGTGTTATGAGGTCTGGGATAGTTAATTTTTTATTGAGGTTTATATACATCAGATTTAGCTGTGCTTCCATAGTTAAAATTAAATGCTTGACCTCCTGAATGTTTTCTGGTTTCTTTCTCAAAGAACAATCATCTTATATTTTAGTCCCTTTCAGAATCTCTTTTACGTATTTTCATTCTTTTGATTGTTGCTTAGTACTTTTTATTTTTAATTATGTCTCCTTATATATGATCCTAAGAAATCGTAAGATGTCGTGCCTACAATTAATAAAGAACTCTGAAGGGATGAGATAATCTTGCAGTTTTCTAAGTATTCATCGCTGCTCTGGGAGTTCCAGCTTGTGTGGGAGCAAAGCAGCTCATCCTTGTGTAGGAAGGACGTCTGTAATTCCTCATCTCCTGCATGCAGGTATTCCATTGGACCAGCTGAGGGATTTGCGTATGGAAAACCACGGGGCGCTGAGACACGAAAAGTGCCCTGAGAGGGGAGAGGGGGCTGCTCCAGCCCGGCCCTGGATCAGCAGCTCAGAGTTAATCGTTAGATTCTGAGCAAGTAGAAGAAAACAAATGACAGACATTTGGAGCTCCCTCAGTCCATCCCGTCGGTGTCTGCTGTGCCCGTGTGGATCCAGGGGAATAGGGGAGAGGGAAACACTTCCAGAGAGGCCTTGGCTGCAGGAGCAGGGACTAATTAGACAATAATGCACAAAACCATTCATACGCCTTCCTGCGAGAACCAAAAATGCATTATTAAACTAATCGTAAAAAAGAATTAATTGCATCTCAGTCTTCTTTAAAACTGAGCTGGGTTGTTTGTTTTTTTTTTTTTTTTTCCTTTTCCTTTTTCTTTGTATTCCAAGTTGGTGCAGGAAAATTGCTATTAATGAAATCTGCTCTCTGGGAACTTCAATAGGCTTGTTCTTCATTAAAGCCTTGCTATTTCTCTTAAAACGTATTGATGGATGCTCAGGCCAGATACTTCTCACAAAATACACTTTGTAATTTCATCATTTCTGTTATTGTGCTTCTCTGAGACACAGAGGTCTGGGGGCTTTGCAGAAAAACCCAAATAAAACCCCCAAGCTCCCAGTTATATAGTATTAAAAGAGGGGTGAAGGAAGCCTTGAGTGTCTTTAGGATGATGAGACATTCATTAAGATTTTTCCGCCTTCCTTTTCCTATTTTCAATCCATCTGAAGTACCATTAAAGCTTTTCAGGCAGCTTCCTGTGAGAAACCCTTTGCTGTGCTGTTTTTCTTCCTTGAAAAAGGTGGCTGCTCTTGAGGCAGATTGTATGGATTTGGCCTGGGATTTGTATAATATCTGTGTAGAATGCAGCGGTTGTTTAGGAACCTAATTCCCAATATGGTTCCCTTTTGATTAAGAACAAAGCCAGCGTTTCACAGCATTATAGGAACACAGAAAAACAAGTTAATGATCTAAACCTTTTAATTCATGGTTGCTTGTCTATTTAAAGTACTTTTGATTCTGCTATAAACAGACTGGCCCCTTTTTTTGTTTAACTTCTTTCTTTGGTTTCTTCACATTTCTTTCTTTACTGTCCATGAAATTTGGAGCTAGTTTCCTTTTCCAAGTGAAGAATGAAAGTTTGTGACTACAGAGTGATACAGCGAGTAAGAAAGCGTATCCAAACTGGGCGTCCATCCAGCACAGACCTCTTTGAAATCAGCTAAATTTAGGGTTGTTGAGGGCTTTCTTGTTATGTTTTCCCTTTCCTTTTTTTCAGTACCTGTGTTTCGTTTTCCGTCTTTTTGAATGAATATGAAATTTGTTACTTTTTTTGATACTTTTGTGATTTTTACATCTAGTTTGGCGTGGCTTTATTTGACATAGTTACTTGATATTTCCCTCCCGCCTTAGTTCTGCAGATGATTATTCTGCGTGTCTTTATCGAGACAACAAAAGCGACCTTTTCAGGACTTCCAATTACCAACACTGTATGTGGTACTTTAGGAAAATAATTCCCTTCCAGATACTCCTTCTTTTTTAAACAGAGACTTGGAATCCAGAGCTTGTCCTTCAAACCGAACTCGAAAACTTTTCGGTGAACAAAACTGCCAGGCAAGCAGCAGCAGCAGGAATAATTTCCCTTGCATGGAAAGGAATCTTTCCTTATCTCCATATGTAAAATTAGTAATTGCTTCTTCCATTGTAATTTATTCTTTATCTGAAATGAAAATTAATTTTTTGGAATTTTTTTTTCTCTTTTATTACAACACCAGCTCGTTTGTGGTGGGGTTTTTTGTTGGTTTTGTTTGTTTTTTGGGGTTTTTTTTGTCTTTTTTATCTTACTTCAGGCAGATGTAGAAATGATAAACGAAGAAAAAAATCCCAGTAATGTGTTTTATTGCATCTCTGTCCCATCAAGGTAAATTGAACAGCCAAGACACTTACAACAACTTCACAAACAACAATCCCGGGAATCCTCGACTGCTGCCTCTCCCAAGTCTGACTGTGGTGTTGCCTCTTGCTCAAATCAAGCAGCCAATGACATTGGGGACCATCACCAAACGCACAGGGTAAGTGGCACAAACCTTCCCTAGCCTTTATGATTCATGTGGAAGTCATTTGTGTTATTAGTAAGAATCAGTTTTATTATTCAGTTTTGTTATATTTTAATTTCAGTCTATGTAATTTAATAGCAGCAGAAGGGGGGTGGGAGGAAGAGGAGACTGAAAACATCAGATAAATAAATACAACCTGAAAACAAACCTCTCTAAATTTAGGAATATTCATTTGGGTGGGTCAGGAGATGTTTTCACACCAGGAATTGGAATGAAACATAAGCAGAGCTGTATTCAATCAGAATAAAATATGGTTTCACTTTTTTTTTTTTAAGTTTGTTTATTTTGATTTCCAACCTTTTCAAGCAGAAACGATTTTTGACCATCAGAACTGGAAAGACAGTAAGCCAGGTTGAGCAGAAAGGCAAAACTTAATCCCGCTGTTTTCTTGACCTTATTTTTTCCTCTCCTGTACTTTTCTGGACTGGGTAATTCATGTGTGGATTTCCACTCCAGAGTCAGCTGCCATTATAAAACACTTCAAAGCATTTCTTGGGAAAAGCTCCTCTAAATATATATAAGATTTTATGAGCTTTTTAAGCCATAGCATTTTTTAATTAATTAATACTGTCCAACAGCCGATTTTTTCTCTTGCTAAACTTCAAATACTCTTTTATTGCAATTAAAGCTACAGGGCGATGATCATATTTTTCCTCTCTCATTTTCTCGTTGTTTGAATCCCTGAATACTTTCCAGTTAAAAATCTGATCGATCTGTCAGTTTTCGGAGGGCTTTTATATTTTTAAGGGAAGTAGATCGAGCATGGCACATGGTTGGACAAAAAACCCGAGAGTCCCGCAGCTTCCTACCCCTCTCCTGCATTTTAGCAAACGCAGGCACTGCCTCCCTTGCTTCGGTGCTTTCCTGCTCAAACCCTGTGTTTGAGGTGAATTTTCCCTTGTGTTCCATGAACCAGGAGTTATTTTCCAGGCGAGAGCTGACGGACGTTGCCTCTCTGCGTGTGTAATTCCCGTGTTTGTGCGTGAGCCCAGGCGGTGCTGTCAGACCCTTGGTGCTGGGTGCTCTGGCCCTGAGCGCTGGCAGTCGGAGGCTGGGCTGTGCGTCCCTTCGTGTCTGTCCAGCGATCCCCTCCCGCCCTTGCCGTGAAACGGGCATTTCACGGCGCTCACGGAGCCGAGCGTGAGCCGCGGACGCGCAGCTGCCCCGAGCGCAGAGAGGAATTCCTGAGCTGCACGGATAATTCTGAATGGAACTTTACAGTGGAGGAGCAGTTTGAGGGATATGGTGAGGTTTAGCTTACTCCATGGACACATTCCGGTTGCTTATTTTTGCCTTTTTAGTTCTCAGCTCGGTTTAAATCGAGTGAAAAAGATTTTGCTGCTGCTCAGGTGAATTTTGGAGGCATATCCAAGGTGTGATCCTGGATGAGGATGGGAAGGGAGGTGGGATCAGAGGGAGGTTGTCCCAGGGCAGGAGGTCACAGGTCCTCAAAGAGGGGAAATACCAAAGACCTGACTTGAAGAATACAGCAGTGAGGGACAGAAATGTAAATACGGGCTCCCAGAACTGGAACAGACACTTAGAACCAGGTGGGACACGGCAGAGAAAGAAATTAAAAATTCCCCTGAGGGCCTGCCAGGGGAGGTAGGCGATATGAGCAGTGAGGAGAAGGATTTGGAGAAAAAGCTCTTGGTTTACAGTTGTAATTAGTGCAAAATTCTTTACGAAGGTTTCTTTAATGCTGTGGTGATACTAGCAAACCTTTCTAAAATTATTACAATTGTTGTAAATCTGCAATATTTTATTTAATGTTTTATTCTTAAACATCTAAGACACACTCGGAGTGTTCATATTTGTAGTTTTCCGGTAAATTATACTATTCACAAACTGTCTCTGTTCCATTTTGTGTAATTTTTAAAACTAATTAAATTTAAAATGCTCAGTGAGGCTTATGTAAGGGGGGAAAACAACAGTCATGGGAAATACCCTGCTGTGTAAATAGAGTTTTCATGAATGAGGATCATAATTTTCAGCACAGCCCACGTAGCCTTGTAACGCTAAGCCGAGAGCTTCCTTCATTTGTTCTGCGTCCAAAATATTTGATGAAAGTACACAAAATTAACATGAGAAGCTGTTATTTATAAAGCAGGGATTTAAGAGGAATGCCTAGGATCCGAGAAGCCTGGCATGCCTAAAATGACCAAATTGAGACAGCAGCCTTAACTTAAACCTCCAGGGGGCAAAGCGTGTGTTTAACATATTTAACATCTGCCCTCATATTTCTGCGAACACATAGCACTGGAAGTCTGCGCAGTGTAAGGTTTCGACAGGACAGGGACCATCTGCCTCGCTGGGAGAAGTGTAGGAGGCGTGTATTACTGCAAATGGCAAAAGACAGATGTATTTACACCTCCGTGGTCAGCACCTCGAAGCGCCGCTCCGAGGAAACAAGGCTCTTCCTTGGGAGCAGCTGCTGAACCTCGCCGTGCTGCAGCGCTCAGAGGAGGAGCTGGGATCTCTCGGCTTCCACAGCCCCTGCTCAGCCGCCCTCAAAGACTCCTCTCCCCTGCTTGTGACTTCGGAAGAATTAAAAATCTAATCTGGTGCAGTGCATTTAAGCCAGGCTCAAATACCGTATCATTAGAGGGCTGGATTTGGCCGTTTGATTTGCTCTGGGCGTCAGCTGCTTTAATATTAAATCTTCGTGAAGTCTTGTTGGTTTTATTAACCAAATAATTGAGCTGGGGTTTGTTCTGCCAATATCCAAGACACCAAAATATTTTCCAGGTACTGAAAGGGCTGATCAGTGCTCTTAATATCGTGTGTCTGGGGCAGAGCTGCAGAGCATGTCATGTTGCTTGACAGGTGGAATGGCAGTAAATTTTTTAAAAGTGCTCCCTGCAGCCCTATGGGAATGAAAGACAGAGTCTGGAATTGTGTCATGACGGTGCTGTTCATCTCAGATGCTTTTTTTTCCCCCCCTGCAAACATGCAGATTTTGGAACATTTTCTGGTCACTCCCTGCTCTGAATGCAAGTTCTGTTGTCAGCATGAAGTGTCTTGGAGCATCCCCTCCACCTTCCAGCGCTGTCCTTTCCTTCTGCCCTGCCCTCTGCTTCTTCCTTGGCCTTTTCAAGTCTCCCACTGTAATTTCCGCACCTTCATCAAGCACTTAATTTTTGTCCCTCCATTTTGTCATCCCATTGACTGCCTTTCCTGTAGTTTGTGCTGTCAGCACATTCAGGCTTTCCCAGAGGGGCTCTAACACTAATGAGTAAGGAAGCTTCTGATGTTTTAAAGATTAGGGGGGGATGTAGGACAGCACAAGAGCTGGATTTAATAAGTCTTTCTATAGCTCTGCCTCAGTGTCCCCTCTCAAAATTCTGATAGTAATGCTGAATTCCTTGTCAAGGCTGCTGAAGGGGTTGCTCATTTGCAGAGAGCTTATAGATTGGAAAGGGGGAGAGCTGTACGATCCATCTCGTTGTCTACAAAAGGCGGCGAACCAGGACATTCTGGAATTCCGCTCTGTGCCCCACAGTAACTCCATCAGTGCGCCCGGGGTTGGTGCGATGAGTTGGAGCTGGTTTCCAGCACAGACCTGGATGAGCTGTAATGGGAAAGAGGGAAAGAAAAGATACAATAATTGCCCCAAAAGAAAAACTATTGTCAGAGTTGGCTCCTCTGACAGCAGCATTTGTTTGAACTTCCTCAAGGGACAGGGTCATTATATTTGTATCATACTTCACTCCCCACTTCATCCTTGCTGGAACGAGCAGCAGGATGGAACCTGCATTAGCTGAGTCTTGTCAAAACACAGAGAGCCAGTGTGCCTTGCAGGAGAGGGATAAACCTCGCTTTTTTCCAGCCAGGAGATTTAGATAGTGTATTTTTAAACATGAAACTCTATCCCCTCTTCATCCCATCCCTCGTTCCACCCTCAGCGAGGAAGGGGGAAGTAGGTAAAGGGTCTGATGCAGTTTGATCATTTTAATTTTCTGTGCACAGAAAGTCACTGATATATCTTGGGGTTGTTTGGTCTCAGGGAGTTTCATTTATCCCAGGGTCAGCTACTGCAGCAAACAAAAAGAAGGGGTGCAAACCCACCACTTTATGGTACAGTTAATTAGGAAAAAATCCCTGAAAAAGTAGAGGAAAAAAAAGTAAAGCTAAAGAATTCAGCACAATTGTCTGAAGCCAGACATTCTATTTCTGGCACATTTCTCAGACATATTTTATATCACTTTTAGTTTTTATAATACATTTTAGTAACAGAGCAACTGCTGTAAGGATTTGTAATTGATAAAAAATACAATTATTTGCACTAAAGTTTGTTCAGATGTCACTGTTAATGAAAGGATTCTTGATTTGGCATGATGAGGGTTAGAATAAGTGGATATTGCACAGCTTATTAAAAGCTTAAATAATTTTATCAAACATAACAATGCAAAATCAAAGTATTTTAGTTTTCAATTTGCTAAAACTCAGAATCAGCTAAGCAACTGTAAAAATTCTGTCAGAACTTTGAACGGCAATTCATCTTCATTCCCTGATTTCCTCTGGAATTTCTCCCGAGCTCTGGGAAGGGGAACCTGGGTGAGTTTTTGCCTTGGCGCTGCTCTCTTGCTGTCACCCAGCGCAGCCATCTGGTGCTGTCTCTTCAAGGTTGGGTTATCCTGTAATTTGTGGATTCTCTCTCACTCTCAATTAGCATTCCGTCCATATTATGTGAAGGAAATAGTGGAAAACAGTTGCTTATATAAATATCATCGGGGAAAAAATGGTCACCTTTAAAGAGATCAGGTCTTTTGAACAGAAAGGAGGTATTAAGTTGGTTTTCTCACACATAAAGCATTTTAATGAGACTCTGCTGTAGTCTTTGGAAGTGTAATTACATCTTCTTCATGATACAGAATTTTCTATCCATTTCCATCCATTTTCTATCCAAAACCAACTGAACAAAAACTTCAGTTGAGGCCCACCTGGGCCAATTTGTAATTAAAATAAAGAGAATTTGTTAATTTGCAAGTATAATCAGGTCAATATAGATGTTGTGGAAGAAGAAAAACCCAGTGTTATCTTCTGAAATGTTTAATGGGCTCAGCTAAGTGTTATTTGTTATTTGTTTGTGAGGTTTGAGGACAGAGCAGCTGAGGCAGGGAAGAAGAAAAAAGTGTCCAAAACATCCATGATCATCATTTCAAAACTGAATTCCAAGCTCCCAGGCAGATCCAACCACTCTCCAATGACTGTTCAAATTCATACTCAATACATTCTAGGTTTTAAATGCTGTTGGCTTTGGGTTATGCCAGAGATTTAGCTTTCCATTAAATATTTAAAGAGTGCAATGGACTCATCTTCCAGACTGGCCTTTGACTCAGGGACTGGATGCGCTGGCTTTATAGGAGATCATTCAGTTCAGACCATTTACTTGGGTTTTAACACTGCTCAAAGATGATCTATTAGGTCTAGAAGGGTGGTTGGTTCTGCCAAATGAGCTCTGTCCCCTAAAATGTTAACCAATTTATTAAATAAAAAAAAAGTTAAAGGCCAGTCCCTTATATGGAGCTCAAAAATGGGTTTTTTGGCCTATAGTACTAATTATAAATAGGGATTTTTTTCTGTAATATTCTATTAGAATTTTGCATCTTTGCATGTTGAAGAATATATGTCTTAGGTTTGTACCTTCACCTGAATGTTTTTTGAGAGAGTCCCTTCATTCATTGATGTTGTGCTCATGCCAGATTTAGTTCACTGAGTTCTTTTTTATCAGGCTGGTATCCTTTTAATTGTGTTGGTCTATGGCTGAGTGCTTTATACATCCTTCAGGGCTAGACCTTTTCTGGTAATTCATTGCCTGAAAATATTTTACCTGTTTCAACCACCCAGAGCTTACCGCTGAGTCAGAGTATGAGCAGAAAGCAGAACCATTGGCATTTACAAAATCAATTATTTAGAGATTTTGTGGATCATGTTACATCCCAGATGAGACTCAAAGAAGCCTTTCAGCATGTGAGAAGCTCTAAATTTGCCTGGTTTTGCTCCTTTTCAGATTTTATGCAAATGCCACTATGGCAATGGCTTTTTAAAGGGAGAGAGCCATTAAAAATTCCCTTAGATTAATGAGTAAAAAACTCTCCACTGGACAAAATACTTGAACAAACCATGAAATCAAATCATGGTGTGAATTGTTGGGTGGCCGAAGGCACTCAGCTCTAGATCTGGCGATTTGAGCACCAAACACATTTGCAGTCAGCTAGGCCTCTCTTCCCTGCATCTGTGCAAGCTTTTAAGGGGGGAAGAAGATTTCTGGGCCCAACAGCTGGATTTCGTGGCGTGTTTCTGTCCCAGCAAGAGGCTGAATAATTGTCCCTAAAACGTTCTGATTGCCCCTGTTGGTTTTATTTGCCCTCCTCTCCGAAACTCTGTAAAACATGGGCCCCTCGGTGTTCACGGAAACCCCACCTCTGACTGGTTGGGGTGCTGATCCTTCTCCCTGCCAGCTCTGACCTCCGTGTCTGCGGCAGCCCCGGCTCTGGAGCAGAGTGGGGGTCCCTGACCTGGCTCTGGAGCAGAGTGGGGGTCCCTGAGCCGGCTCTGGAGCAGAGTGGGGGTCCCTGAGCCGGCTCTGGAGCAGAGTGGGGGTCCCTGAGCCCAGCCTGACCCCAGCCCCGGCCCTGAGCCCGGCTGGCACCGATGCCCCCCCGGGTCCCCGCAGCCCTGGGATGGTGCCCCGGGCGCTGCTGCTCCCCCGCGGCTCCTCCAGGGCATCTAACAAGGACTCTCTTCACTTTCCGCGTAAATCTGAACGGCATGATCTACCGTGTACTTGTCGGGAATGGAGTTCTCATCTAATTTCTGTGCATTTTTCCCCTTTCCATGAAGACCTTACCTGTTTGGAGCAGGATGTTTTTCCATAAAAGCTCCTTGGTGAGTTCCCAGTTCAAACCCAGCATGCCTATACTCCATTTGCTGTCCTCGCTGAAAATAACTCTGTGCTTAGACCTCTTACTTTTGGATTAATTTTTTGTTTTCATTTGTTTACCTGCATGGCTGATCCATAGGTTTCCACCCACATAATTTCACTTTTAAACTATGGATGCATGTTCACCATCAAGCATTGCAAGGAATTGAATTCACTTTTTATTTTTTTTCTTACCTTTGAGAGTGCATTTAATTTTTAAGCAGCAGAGAAGTTGAAAAAATAAATTATTTCTAAGTGGGCAGAAATGATTGCAATGTCTTTCCAAACAAGCCTCTCTCTTTTTTTTTCTATATTGCTTCCTTTATTATTGTAGCACTAAGTTGCTTACAGACAGAAAACATCGATGATGACCTCTGAAAAATAAGTCAGATTAGCAGTGAGTAGGCAGTAAAGTACTGCACTGAGAGGTGAAGCAGTAAAATGGGCACTGAAAAAAAAAAAAAAAGAAAAGCTGATTACTCTGGAGAAAAAAAAAAAGTCACAGAATGATCTGTCGTGAAAGGGAACTTCTAGATCATCTTGTTCCAACGTGGGAAACAGTTCTGTTGAAATTTGGGTATTTGAAATAAAAGGGTGTTTCATTTTAATGTGGAAAAATACAGCTTCTTATAAGAATACAGACAAGAGAAAAAGCAAGTTTTAACAAGTTTTTGATGTTGGAGTTCAGTTCAGTATTTGGGCAGTGCTGCATCACCTCAGTCACCAACAGGATTCGGCTCTGATGCTGGAAATTTTGGATAATAAGAATGGAAGTAGGAACATCTTAGAAAATTTAAAAACTTCCCAGCAAGGAGCTTTCTGGGGCTTGGGGTATTGGGTTTTTTTCTGTGGGTTTGGGATTTTCTCTTTGTTTCTAATTTAGCTAAGGAGGTCTCTTAGCTGTGCCCACCAGTATCTGTTAGAATATTTGTACGTGGCTCTTGGGTTTGCTCTGAAAGTTGGCACCACATGTATCAATCACCCTTAATGTCTCTATCGAAATATCCTCTTCAGGAAAAGAACTTGTGAGAGCTTTGTAGGGGGCAGAATTCCCAGAGAAAGGAGGGATTTGGGAGAAGCAAAGGAGAGGGAGGGAGGGAGGAAAGGAAGGAAGGAAAGAAGGAAGGAAGGGAGGAAACTTCACCTTATTAATGGAAAATTTCTAATTCCTGAAGTAGCTCCCTAAGAACCATTTCTAAAAGCAGTTTATGGTGCACTCAAGAGTTTTGCCTGGTGGTGATCCAAGAAGTGCAAAGGCTGTGGCAGAGGAGTTTTGGCAGTGGATTTCTGAGCAAAGGCTGTGTGGGTCACCCCTGCACAAAGCAGGAGACGTCGTTAACCAGGAATGGTTTTAGATTGAAGGAAGATTAAAAGGCTGAGATTAAAGAGAAGAATATATGAAATAGGCTCCAAAATTGTTGCCTGTCTTTCACAAGACTCTTTTTGTGGTTTGTTTAATGCCAGTGCTAGCTCAAAAATATGGTCCTTACTTGTCTACAGAGAAATTAGGATAAAAAACACACTTTGGGTGGGGGGGAAGTCATGTTGTTTCCATTAAGGTCTTAATGAGACCTAAAATTCTGTAAACAAAATGGATGTTGATTTGACAGCTAAGTGCCTGGTGAATATAGGATCCTACCATTGCTTTTCGTGCTTTTTCTTGCTTTATTCATGATCTGACAACTGGAAACATCTTTGTTTTCGTGTTTGAGGCACTATGATAAATTAATTGAAATTTCTGGACTTTGGGACAGATTTTTTTTTTTGTAATATTCTGTATAATTGCAAATTTCATGCAGTATTTTTTTCCTGATACTTTTCTTGCTGCTTATGTAGTCAAGATAAAACTTACTCCATCAGCAGTCATAGATGTTTCCGTTTCAGTGGGTTTAGTGTGGAATAAGTGCTTTTGTTTTCGTGAGTGTCATGTATTTGGAACGTCTTTGTTAGGAATATAAAATCAAAGCGATTTTCAGTCTTTGCAGACTGCTACTATTTGACTGTAAATATTTGAATATATAAGGCAGCTCCTTCATATCATGTATATGCAATTTATTTATTGTTTTCAAGTCATGTCACTTGTTTGACAATGGATTTAAAGATACATTTAAGAGCCAGAAGAACTTTGTGAGACATAAAGCTCCATCATGACACCGGGCAGCCTCTGGTTTTCAAAATATTTTAGAAGTATTAATTCTTACAAGTGAAATAATAAAAATTAAGATGTAAACTAGTTAAAATATAATAACTATTTACTGTTTTTAAAAAGAGCTACCACAATGCATTTCCAGCGATTATGGCAGAATTTGATGCATTACAAAGTCAACGAGTGGGAGCTCTGAATGGTTTCAGTGGGTCTTAATCTGCTCTTGCTGTGTTGGCAACATGAAAGAACTTGGCACGCTGAGCCCAGGCTCTTCATTGCTTTTTAAGCTCTGACAAAGTGATGTCTTCATTTTCTTCTTCAGTTTCCTCCCATCTCCTTTTGTGCCCGTTCAGTTGGCCACGTCTGTATCTGCATCTCAGTGCTTCTGCATTTAAAATAGAAATAATCCTCCAAAATCATGTTAGAACATTTAATAATAACACAAATTTCCCCAGGTACATTCTATTCCTGATACAGATTTCTGTACAGATCTAACTGGGGTAAAACTCCTGTGTCTCGCTGAATTCCAGGTGTGGTTGCACAGTGGAGTAGATCCAGAGAGGAAAAAGTAAATTCCATTTTCATCCTCCTGATGTCTTAAATACAATGCTGTCATTCCTAAAGTTTGGGAGAAATGCAGAATTTAATTATAATGGGGAATGTTTTGGTCCCACTTGCTTCACTGTCTTGGTTTAGCATTGGCTCCCAAAAATCTGAATTTCTTCCTGCATCCCTTCTCAGGAAAACCATGGTACCATCTTTTGGAAGTTATTGTATTATGAGGATTCTTTTAAAGTAACTGTTTTGTAAAAGTGAGGCCAAATGTGCCTAAATTTCAGCTCTCGGAATAATTTATGAAGTGCTGACAAGCCAAGAGCAAGGAAAGAGCAGGAGTTCATAGCAGAAACAGGTCATTCACCACCTACCTTCAACATTATTGTTTTGTTATCATTTATAAAGCTGAGAGGGTGTTTGCATCTGCAGAATAATGAGGATTTCGTTTCCAAGTTGTTAAAACATCACAATGACATGTCAGGACATTTTTCTAATGGCATTACTGTTACTGAAAATAACTTTGGAGGTTTGCTGAGGGAATGAAATTTGAGTTGGAATGTATCGATGAAAACTCAGGAGTCGAGTAAAATGATGGTCAAATGAAAGATTCCTCAGCTACAAGAGGCTTCAGAATAGACTTGTTGACATCTCAGCAGCGTTTTCAGAAACCTGTCCGAAGCAATAAGATGCACCAATCTTTTTTGTTTGTTTGCTTGTCTTTGTTTGCTAGCAGGGCTGAGTTTAACCACATGAGTAATCGTGTTCTACAAGGTCTGCTCTTTCTGCCTACAAAACACCGTCCTCGAAGGGAAAAGCTTCTGGCACTGAAACCAACACTTAAGTGCTTGCCTTGAAAGATGTGCATCCTAAAGGCAAGATGTAAATAGAACTGAGCTCAGACCATTTCCTCCCAGGCTGTTCATAATTGCATTTGGTCGAACGCAGGTCTGGGGACTCAGAGTGTGGAGAACTCCGGAAAAATGTGTTGAGTCCCAAGTTCACTTCTGCCTCAAGGCTTGAAGGCAGTTCTGTCTCCGTAGAACTTTACTCCCGTTTGTAGCTGAGGGTAGCATTTGCTTCCATTTTTTTTCTGTTTTTAATTACTTCATTAACCTTGAAAAATCATTTTAATAACCTCAGATCGTGTTCAGTAAAAACTGAGAATATTAAGAATATTAGGACAGTATAGAAAAGGGTCCTTTTGTCCAGAGGAAGTGAATATGGCAGAGTCATACCTGTGCTCCTGGTTTGCATTTTAGTGACTGGTGGGTGACACTGTTCTGAACAATATTCTGTATTAAACCAAATCATTTATTAATTGCAGTAAACAGCAAAACTCTAATTCACTGATACATTTATGTTTTCATTTTTGGAGGAATACCAAATTTGGAGTATGTGAACACTTGGAAAGTGAGAGCTAAAATAATTCTCGATATACAGTTTGGTTAAAATACTCCTTCTGTGACAGATGATTATTTCAAAGTGAAAGAAATCTATTCTGGTTTTTTTTCTGAGTAGCTAATAAAAACTTACTAGCTAACACAACCTCAGTTTGAATATTCTAATGCAGAAACCTGATGTGCCACTGCAAGCAAGGGAATACATTTATAGCCAGGACCTTTTTGGAGCACAGATTTCTGACCCAGTCATCTGCAGCTGTAGGTTTAACAGTTGGATATTAAGTGCTTTGTGGTGGTTCAATACCAGAGTTACTGACTATAAATTCCAACTGCTCTTTTGGGACATTCCAGCTTCTCCCACATGTACATGAGCTTCAGCTCTGATCCAGCTCCGTGGAAGTTTGTCTGAGTCTTTCCATGGGCTCTGGTCAGTGTGATGGAATTCCTTTGGCCAGAGCTTTTTTTGCTTTAATTTCTGACCGATACATGTGACCATAGGCTTGCCATGTGTATGATCTGCTACTATAAATTAAATATTATTATAACTATACACTATTCTGATTGATTTCTGCTGTTTAAAGATACTCTTCCAGTGCTGAATTCCATGGTAACACTTGCAGTCCTTTGTTTGCACATACACCTGTGCACACACACATCTCAGAACTGGAGATTGTTACGCAAAAACCAGATTAATGGGGTGGTCTGAGCACAGGCTGAAATTGTATGGAAGCAGAAATTAGTAGAAGAATGGAAAGGAGGGATGGGTAGGAAGAGAAGGGAGCAGTGAAACAGAGTAGAGAGAAAAACATAAAATAATAATTCAGTTGAAAGGACTAGAACAAGGGGAACATGAAGAAAGAAGGATCCTGCGTGGGTTTGCAAACAGCTTTTCTCTTAAGGAAAGGGTGAAATCCCGATTCAGTGAATTGAGGCACGGACAGTGCCCTGCCCAGAGCTTCGAGTTTCTGCAGAGCAGAATGTCCCTGCAGGTCCCTGGCAGGACAAACACCTCGGGATGCCTCAATAAACATCCTCCCCCGGCTCTGCCCCGTGCGCACCGTGGGCTCAGGGCGCAGTGTCCCACAGTGTCTCAGTCTGCTTTTCCATGACACAATCCCCGATGTGTTCTAACCGTGAGTGTGCGCGTCCTTTCCCTCTCCCTGCATGTCCTTCCCTCCCACCCTCTGTCTCTCCCGTCCCCTGGGTATTCCTGACTTCCTTTGGGAAAGACAAGGAAATACCGACCACCTGGAATGGCTGACCCAGAATCTGTGTTTTCATTCCCAAAGGATTTGGGATTTCTTTCTGTTTACTTCAGGAGTTGTTTCTGTTGAATGCAAATGCTCAGTACTGGGCCTTTAACAATTCAGTTCTCCGTTATGAGCCAGTGCTGTTCTTCAAGTGAATAAGTTCAGTATTCCAGGGAAATTCGGGACCTGTTATTGGGAAACACTGAGCATCTGTAAATTCTGCTCAGGCTTAGGGGAACTGCAGATATGCCCCATTTCTGAAGTAATATCCTAAAATTTCTGTTAAGCAAGGGACACCTTAATTTTTTGAGAATTAACTTGTGTAATTTTATTTTGTTCTTTCTTTAAAGCAAATCCAAACCAGCTCCACAGATTTCACCCAGTAAGTCTGTGGGAGGGGAGTTCTGTGTCGCTGCAGTCTTTGGAGCTTCGAGGTCATGGTTTGCAAACAATTCTGGTCTCAAACGAGAAAAAGGTTGGTACCTCACAGGATTAGGATGTGCATTTACACTGAAATTCTTATTCTGTGACAGGTTCTAAGCGATTTGTGGATTTTTGTCCCTTAAACTCCGGGACAGTTGAGAATTTTAGGAACATGCTTGGGCCGCTTTTGGTAAAATGTACAAGAAATTGTAATTAGTGAAATGAATAATTGATCATTTATTATGATACAGGGACAGAAACCCAACTTTGATAGGTCAGTCCAAAGTTACTGTGTGAAGTGGCACTGAAAAAATTGTGAGATGAAGATGAAACACCTTTACTAAAGCAAATGTATAAGATATGATTGGAAATGTGTAATGACCTGAACACACCTTTGTGAGAGACTTCTCTTGTATGAGATATTCATACAATTGTGTGAAAACTGTGTGTTTTGTACAATTTTCTTTGTCTCTCCAACCCTTTTGCTACTTTTAATCCACATTTTTAGCCACCAGCAAGAGACTTAGAAGAACACAGGGTCCGCTCTTTCTGCAAAAGCTTTTTGCGTTCCGGCTGTGCCGTTGCAATCCGATTTTCTCTCCTCCTGCCCCCAGATCAGTCCAAGCAGTTTGTGGTGGAGTCCCTGTACATCATCAGCTGCTACGGGAGCCTGGTGGAGCACGTCCTGGAGCCGCGGCCGCTCAGCACCGCGCCCAAGATCAGCGACGACACCCCCCTGGAGATGGTCACCTGCCCCCGCGCCAGCTGGGCTTTGGTCAGGTACTTCATCCGCATCCCTCTGCCTTCCTTTCAGCCACAAAATGCCTGTGATCCTTCTTTCGGAGCGAGCTGCATGGTGATTGTCGCTCCTCAAGTTCTCCGTTGAGGGAGAGAAGTTCAAGCCTTGCTTTCCGTAAAGTTCTGTCACTGCTCGTGTGCCTCAGTGGGAGGCGAACTTCTGAATCCTTCTCTGCACGTGGAGCTAGACACGAACATGTCTCTGAATCAATAGAGATCCTTATTAATTGGCGATTTTAAATGATCAGGTTGTAATTTTTCTTTTTATATAAGGACTGGAAACAATTATTTTGGTAGTGTTGAAGTACAGAACTCTGCTGTGAGACATGAGCAAGGTTCCCACAATGAAACATTGTGAGTTTTCCTGTGAGCAGCTGAGGGTACCATTTCCAGAGACAGTAGAAGAAATTATTCCTGACATGTGGAAGAAAGTAAAGAAAAATTGATGAGAAAGTGTTGTCAGTGCTTTTGACGTTTTAAAATATTTTTCTATCGATTTTTCTTGGCTCCTACATTCCTTAGTGCTGCTTATGGCTGGACTGGAGTGATCAATACTTGATTTACCAAGCTATTTAGGAATGGCCCACCCTAATTAAAATTACAACACAGACTTCGGGACCATTATTGTTGAAATGAGTAGCTTGTAATGGAATTGCAAATTCTAATCGGATCAATAATCCATAACTTTACACAGCTTTATTTTCACAGTAAGTGCTCAATGACTTCACAGGATGGAAGCAGTGGTAGTTAACAGAACAAAAAAGTTCCCCAGTTTCTCTTGTGTGTTTATATAACGTCAGCATGACATACAATGGTCCTAAACATATTTACCAACTTAATCTAAACCTCCTTCCTGTTTTTTTTTTTTTACGCAATCCCTGCTGCAGTCAACAACCAAGTATTGTCTTTGCCTCACAATCTGCACGATTTGGCCCTGCTGCTCCACTGCCTGTGGTGGATTGCAGTGTTTGAACAAGCTAATTTAAATAATTACAAACATTTTGTGAGCTTGTATAGATAATTGCATGTGATGACAGAAACACTGATTTACATTCTCTGTATTAGCTTAAATATTAATAGTCTTGTGTTTTACCTCAGAACTCCTCAGTGGAATGAGCTCCAACCACCATTTAATGCAAACCATCCACTGCTCCTGGCTGCAGATGCTGTGCAGTACTACCAGTATCTTCTGGCTGGCTGTGAGTAGCTGACAACTTCTTGTCTTGTCTCGTGCACGTTTGAAGCAGAGGGTGATTTTCCAAGTTGATTTTTCATCCAGCTTTAGTGTGTGTTCAACCCCAGGGCAGGGCTGTGTGTAACTGTGTTAGTAAGGATGGAGCAGTGAACGTAGTGTTGGGATTTTTGCCATGAGTCAGAGTTGGGAGGCTGTGGGAGTCACCCACCAGATCCCATGAAATCTTTGGCGTTTCCTCACCTCATTCTCATGCTTCCAGCCATTTCCTCCTGTGAATTCCATACCCAGTGACAGGTGAATACATCTGCACTTCCCTCTGCCTGGGAACTCCTGGTTGCTGGGCTCCTTCCAGGCACAGGCTCAGGCAGCTGCTTCCCTCAGGAGCCCTGGCACTGCTGCCAAGGGCTGCCTGCCCACCTGCCTTGGCCTGGGTCTTGCCCAGAGAGCCAGTATTTCATGGCACGGCATATTCAGAAACATTCACACACCTAGAGCTCTCTGTGTATGGTGCATCTATGTTACACAAACACACAAACCCACGTTTGTAACGCGTTTGTAGAAAAATGAGTATTTATCTCCTATCTGACAGTTTAAAGGAGAGAAGAGTACCGCCAGTGAGGAGCGAGTCTGTTCTGTCTGGGATCAAAGCGACGCAGCAGTCGAAGTCTCACCAGGGAGCAGCTCCTGGCATCTGTTGGGGTTCTCCAGGGGAAACCAGAGCTGTGCACAGTTGTCAGGGCGGGCAGCGCTGTGTGACCGGGGCATTTGGGGCGCGCCAAGCGGCCAGGTGGGCCAGGAGGCGCTTGGGTGGCGCTGCTGAAAGGGACGCTGCTGCCAGATTGGGGCTGCTGCTTCTACCTGTCCATCTGCTGCGTCTCAGTGTGATGGAAAGCCGCAGAGTTTCAGCCTTCCTTCGTCTGTGCTGCACGGAAAGTTGGGATACAACTCAAAAGATACAAAAGAATATGAAAAAGTAATTAGTGGTGCACAGCGCCGTTAGGTTTGCATTTTGGCTGGATTTTTTTTCTGCTAGATTCCTGCCTTGTTTCACTTGTATCCCACCGAGTGAAACCGCGGATGGATGGGGCTCATTTTATGTATTTTATTAACATTTTATTAACAGCTCCGATATTGTTACATGGTACAGCATACGTATGTGTACAAATACACATTTCAAATGATTTGGTACTGAAAACTTTTTAAAGGAAGAAGAATGAATGGTAGCTAAATTCCAGGAAATTAATGAACTTAAAGGTGTTTTGCATATTTGATTGACTTATCCTTTGTGTGACTTCTGTACCTTTCACGTGGTTTTTGCCTGTTTGAGTTCACAGTCACGTTCATGGCACGTAATGGAATTGCCATGGAAATAGGTAACTCTGCATCACCAGCAAGTCTGACATCCTCATTTCATATTTGTTCCCTTTCTTCCTTATTTCTCCACTTCGAATTCATTTTCCCATTGCACAGGAGATGCAGTATCTGAAACGTGGCCGATTAAAGAACTTGCATTATTTGAATTACAAGACTTCTAACTCAGGTTTTAATTCACATAATAGGAATTCTTTAAGCTGGATGTGAAATGGAAAGAATAACAGAACAATAACCACTAAAGACAGCAGAGTATCTAGAGGACATAATGCACATGGCAATAACAGAGAAACTCGTGTCCGATTGCCTTTGAAGTTTTGTCTTCTGGATTCATTCCGGCCGAAGCCCCTCAGCGCAGTCCCTGCCAATGGAGTCCAAGCAGCTTTTCTACAAAAGCCACCTGTTCAAGAGCTGCTGAGCCCAGCCCGTGGCTCTGCTCGCCTGAGCTCTGCTCACCTGAGCTCTGCTCACCTTCAGCTCTGCTCACCTGAGCTCTGCTCACCTGCAGCTCTGCTCACCTGAGCTCTGCTCGCCTGAGCTCTGCTCACCTGCCGCTCTGCTCACCTGAGCTCTGCTCACCTGCAGCTCTGCTCACCTGCAGCTCTACTCACCTGAGCTCTGCTCACCTGAGCTCTGCTCACCTGCAGCTCTGCTCACCTGAGCTCTGCTCACCTGCCGCTCTGCCCTGCGCCGCCTTTCGCTGAGCCTGCCTTTGCCGTGCTTCCATGGGGGCTTTAATTGCCAGCAAATGGCTCACTCGGGGGCTGCTCCATCTGTCTGCCTCGGCAGCGCTGGAGGAGCCGTGGCGCCGTCTCAGGGTCACTCTTTGGAGCTGTCTCTCGCAGGCAGAATGCAGCAGTTTCTCTCCCTTTCTGTATAGCATTTCTGCCAATTGTTCGGCTCCATTAAGTGTGCAAGGGGAAATAAAAGCCTGAATGACCAAGTCACAAGGGGGTATGGATAGACCCTTTCTTTGTCCACACTCAGAACATTGCATTAGGTCTCATTATCCATTTATAATAAGTGACCTTTGCCCCCTGGGTCATTGAAAAACCATCAGTGTGCTTTTTAGCACAGAGTACCTCTGTCAGCAGCCGGGCAGAACAATGAGACGTCTGGCAGGCTGCTTGGAGGGCTGCACGGCCAGGTTTTCATAAATAAGAGGTTCGATGCCAAAACACGGGGCCAAAACCTTCCTTAGTCTTTGAAAAATATAAACCAGGCCGGTGACTGCTTGTGCTAAGGGGAGATAATTCAAAAAAACCTGCGTTAGGTTATCAACACAGGGCTCAGCTTTTAATATTTTTAAAGAATCTGGAGGTTTTATTCGCAGCTAGAAAGGAAGGAACAAGGAACCATTGTTTGAAGAAATGTTTTGTACAACAAGTGTCCAAGACCTTTATCCCAAGGGTATTTGTAAGTGGATCAGCACAGCTGTTTCCTTGCTCTGAGGTCATCTGTGACATCTGCTGCAGAAACCTGCATCAGTGTGTGCAGCTCGTGTCTACCTGAGCGCCTCACCACGGCTTGGGCTGCTGCTGCACAGGTGAGAGGCTGGGAAAGAGGGATTTACAGCCCTCGCTAAGTTCGTGGCTTGAGAGTGAACTTGGCACATTGAATTGCACAACGTGCCGGCCTGCAGGAAGTGTCAGGATCCTGCTCCAGACTCTGCAGTGGCTCAGAGAGAATATAACCAGTCCTGAGGGCTCCTTCTGCCAGGGCAGATTCCAGGCTCACTTCTTCCCACGACGCCATCCCACAAACCCCTGGATTAATTACAGTCCTCAGGTTTTCAGTGCTGGGTTTTAGGTATCAGATCATTCTCTACACTCCTCACATTTAATCCACAATATCCTACCTTATTTGTGTCTCTAATATTCCCTCTTTATTCGCCTGTGACCTGAGCAACTTCCAAATCTAACCCCAACAGAAGGAAACCTAAGTCACATTTTATTCTTCCTAGAAGTTTTTCCTATAACATAAATAGCATCATGTGGTGTAGATAAACTGTGCTGGCAGGGGGAGCAGAGTTGTGCCAGGCACTGCACGTGTGCACAGGAGGGTTTTGGTGTCCACAGGAACTTGCAATGTTAAAGCTTTCTCCACAGAACTGCCAAGTTTTGTCATTAGTTATTCTTTAAATCCTGCCTTCTTCCTGCTGTTTGGTACTTAGGAATTAAGGTGCTTTGTGTTGTATAAACTCTTGAGGATGCTGCTAAGATGTGCTTCCCATGTCCGTGACAATCCCCTGGTTGCGTTCAGGTTTCTTTCAAATGAATTCTTTCCTCTCTTTCACCAGGCCCTGAAGTTTTGCGTATCTGACTGCCTTATCCCTTGTTTCCTTTGTGTGATTTCTGTACCTTTCACATGTTTTTTGCATGTTTGAATTCACACAGTCAGCGTTCATGGCACGTGATGGAATTGCCATGGACATAGGTAACTTTGCATCTCCAGCAAGTCTGACGTCCTCATTTCATATTTGTTTCCTTTCCTGCTTACCTCTCCACTCTGCACTCAATTTCCATTGCACAGTAGATGCAATATTGGAAATGTGGCCAATTAACACATTAATGAGTAAACCCCCTAAAATTGACCAAAAACTGACCCAAAAAGTTATTAAATAGGCTGAGGTCTGGTTTCTCTCCTCTGGCTCTGCGGAGGGCACCTTCACATTCCAGGCAAGAGTTTTGGCTCATCAGGACCAATTTCATGGACAGGGCCTACAGTTGTCAGAAGTGGGCCAGTGACAAGAATTAATATATTAACTGGTGTGCAGTACTCTGACAAATTGCTTACTAAATACATCAAAATTGATTGGGCATTCGGTGTTTAAATTGACAAATGACTGCATTAGGGGAAGGAGGGAAATCCATTAATTACAGCTGCCCTCAACCATAGGAAATGTAATCGTATAAATATAGATTTTGTTAAAACAAAAGTCTGTACTTTACTCCCGTGTTGCTGGTAAGTGTACTTGCACCTCTTTGCTATTAAACCTGCAGTAGGAGGTTTTGAAGACATATCTTTGCCATTGGCTTTTAAATAATCAAAGAGCATTTCTGTTGTGTTAAAAGGAAAGATGCAGTGTTTCTGCATCCCGCTCTGACCGCTTCTGGAAATCGTTTCTCTCTCAGAAAAATGGACCTGTAGCTGAGGCTTCTGCTGTCTCATTAATTGTTTATTCTAAATGCAATGTGATTTGTATTCCAAGATGTGAGCCTTCAGACCAGCACTCTCTATTCTCCTTCCTTGTCCCTGGACTGCTCTCCAGGTCATACTTGCAGAGCTGTTACATTTTTCTGAGTAAGAATTTGCACTTGGGTTAGGCCTGAAGATACAGTCAGTTTTATAGGCTTCGTTAAGGGGATTCTTGAAAAGATTAAGGCCTGTATTTATAGCTGCCTTTGACTTTTAGCTGTTAAAACAGATTTTCATTTCTGGACCAACTGTTGCACATATCTTGTGTTTCACTGAAAATGGCTTTCATTACGAGTCCAATTTAGTAACTGTCCATTGTCTTCAAAAGAAGGGGGTGCGCCTTTCCCTGCTGTTTGTTTGGGTTAAATGATAACACCATTTGTACAGATAATCTCTGTAGCTCTGACATCATGTTGGCACTTCCTGCTCCCTCTAATGAAAGCTGTGCACCCTGGGCAAGACTCCTGTCTCCAGGCAGCACCGTGGTTCTTCATGGCCCCTCTTATACTCCTTTCATACATTCCATTGACAGAAATAAGAATTACACCCACAGAGCTAGTGAGAACTGTGAAAAGTCTGAGGGTAAGGTGGAGCGTGTATTAAATAATGGTGAATATGTGCTGTGAGCACAGACACTGCGAAAACCAAGCTGTGCTGCCTGGAATGGCAGCCAAGGAGTGCCACAGGAGGAATCTGGACGTTCTGGTCCTCCAGCCATCCTGAGGGCACAGCAGAGCGTGGTGCTGCTCCGAGCAGAATGGACTGGGACTGATAATCCCACTGAGTGTTGTACCTCCTCCTTTCTCCTTGCATTCTTCCGAGGGTGCATCTTCAACAACGGATTTGGGATGGAGGAATGCAGGTGATGGTACATCCCTCTCTATACCTGTAACTAGAGTGTTGTGTGGCATTTTTGGGGAGGCCAGGGCAGCTCCTGCCCTGGGTATGCTGATGGTACATCCCTCTCTATACCTGTAACTAGAGTGTTGTGTGGCATTTTTGGGGAGGCTAGGGCAGCTCCTGCTCTGGGTATGTTCAGTGTCTGTCACAACGAGCTGGGTTTCAAGCAGTAAAACTGATCAAAAGCAGAGCCTGTGCAATAACAGCAATTTCTCTGCCGTGTGCTTACGAGGTGTTCAAAGCCTTTCTGCTCTGGCTCTGTGGCAGGGCCACGCTCAGGCAGGAGCTTGGGGCAGTTTCAGCTGCTCCACTCCAGCGTCTCTGCTGGGCTTTAGTGGTTCTGCACTTGGCCAGTTGTACATAGCCCATTTCTGGAGGTCATCTCTGCCCAAAGCCCGCTCCGACCTCGCCCTGAAGTGGCGGAGTTTCACTTGAGTTCGCCTGAGCTGCCGGGGCGAGGAGCTGGAGCAAACCGTGGCATGTGGGTGAGCATTTCCCCGTGCTTCCTTCTCCTGTGGTGCCCAAACTCCTGCCCTTCCGCTGTGCCCGCTGCCACAGGTGAGGGCCTTGCCACAGACTCGTGTCAGTCGAGCGTTCCGGGCTCAGAGCTGCAAAATCAGAGTGCCAGAGTGTCGCTGTAGGACGCGAGATCAGACCACACGACTCTAGAATTTGTCAGAAGGCTGAAGACTGATTTATTTAAAATTTAACCTCCTTATATACCAGGTCGCTAGAGCTAAACTGATTGGTGCTAGCAGTAACACCCATTCAATCACATTGGCCAACACAGAGAGACAGCAAATGGTCTCCACCTCTAAAGAAAAACGAAAACAAGATAAAGTTAGCAAACACATCTTCTTTTATTTACAGAAAGTTCCCTAAGAATGGAGTTTTAGAAATCAAAACATCTCGGGCTGAAAAACCAGGGCTACACCGGAGAATGAATTTTCTGGATTCCCTCTTTGCCATTTTATTCTTTCTACCTGACGTTGCCTCGAGTCAGTGAATCATTTTCATGAAACTCTGCTTTTTTATAGCCATAGAATAAGTGAATGCAAAATGCTTCTTAAAAGAACTTCCTGGGACTCTTCATCAGTGGTCTTGAAGGAGTTGTGCAGATGTCCTGTAAAAATCCATAGCCTTGGGGAAAAATTTATAATTCCCTGAAATTCTGAAGAGGGAAATGAGTTTTAGATTTTCCTGTGCCGGAAAATGACTTTTGGAATTTCAGAAAATTAATTCTCAAGTGTTCATATTAACTCAGGTATTCTCTCTATATATTACATGGAAATGGAGCTATCTGAGCGTGTAAGTGATAATGTAAGTGCTGGTAAAATACATTTTAGAAGAATTTTGGTGATTTAAAATTTGGAATTT
>WBMY01011917.1:184673-195812 GCA_013397315.1 Donacobius atricapilla | reverse complement strand
TTATATGACTAAGGTTGCAATATTTCTGGAGAAAACAGATTCCAAGCAGGCATTTCTCATGCAGAATGTGTTTGGGTTTTTCTGGAAAGAGTCACAAAGAGTGAAAATGGAATTTTCAGGTTTTCTTCTTACACTTGGAGGCGTGACAGATCGCACATTAATCTGCCTCCCCTTCCAGAAAAGATGTTTCTAATGAAATTGAGTTTATGGGGGTTTTTTTTAGGGAAAACTGTATTTCCCTAAAACTGCAGCCTGCACTTTCTGCTCCCTGCAGGAACCAGGACTGAAGCAAATGGAATTTCTGGCTGAGCGCTGGGTGACTGGGGTAAACAGGAGCGGGGCAGAGGCATCGCTGCGTGAGCAGCAGAGTGTCGCCCGGATGTTTTCAGCTTCTCTTGTGTTTCACAGTTTCATGGTTTGGGTTTCTTCTCACGCGCTGGTCTGTAAACACCGGCAAATGTTTATCATAACTTCAAGGTAGTTTTCATTCCTGTTCTTAGAGCTATGGACAGCTGATGGACAGTTGTCTTGACCAACGGGATGGGGAGAGGTGCCAACCTTCTCCCCCATCCCTGGCCTTTGTAGAAATACAATAAAACGGAGTCAGATCTCTTCAAATGAAGTCAGTTCATAGTTTCCTGCCTTCTGATCCAAGTGTGAGTGTGTGACGAACAGCGTCAGCGGCGTCACTCGCGATCCATCCCCGTGGAATATCTGTGCAGTGACACCGATGAGCAGGAGCTGTGGAAGGTGCGCTGGCTGCTGGCAGCGTGCCTGCTGAGCTTCCCATGCAGGGACACACCGGGGCCCGTGCCCCGCGTCCGCAGCTCGGGCGCAGCCCGGATCCGCCTCTCACAAACCCACCGCTGCGAACAGTGCTGGCGCAGCGCCTCAAACGCTCTCAGATGTGTACAAACAACAATAACGAGCAAGGGCACATGCTGAAACGGTTCTCTCCCCCTCCTGCGTGGTCATCTGGAAGTCCTTAGAGCGGGGTCCGTGAGCACGCAGGGGTCAGTTTTCAAAGCAGCGCGCGGGGATTTCGCCGCGCGCCTCCCATTGCCGTTAATGGGAGTCAAACGGGTAAATCCCCATGCTCCGCTTTGAAAATTTACTACTAAGCCTCCTGACTTCTCACTACATACTTTGATTGTAACAGTAATCCATGGTTAACATAATTTTCCCGACAATAATGTCAAACATACTTTTGAAGTCGGTGAATTATAGAAATAGTTACCTCTTCCGTAATTCTTTAAAGATGGCCATCAGATGGATTTCACCGTGGGTTCGTGCAGTTGAAATTATTCTTTAACTCAGAAAAGAAGATATTTGTGCTGTTGTGGTGCCAAACTGGTTGTCTGCTCACAGTCTGAGTGTTGAGCAGCTTTAAGGTGCTCCATCCTCTGCACAACGTCAGGTTCTAGCTCTGCACACTTTTAAAATTGCCTCGTACTTGACTGGCCTCCTAAGGGAACTCCGGAGATGGAAGCTGAAATTAAGCACAGGGAATCTACACCATGCCGTCTTGGGGAAAAAAATCCAGGCTGTTGACCATCAGACCAGTGTGAGTAAGGAGCAGGTAAAGCAGTCATCAAAAAAAAAAAATCTAAGAAGAATTAATCTCCTAATTAAAGACCTACCTATCTTTATTAAAGTGCTGATACAGAGAGTGGATGGTCCATAAAGCACCTAATAAACTGTGGACAGTACACAAATAATGAATTAATCCAGCTCTGATCAATTGGTGGTGTGACATAACTGTCAGTCTGGCTAAACTGCTGCTTTATAGCCCTTTTTTAGCTTAGTTTTATTATCTTTATGCATATGAGAATCTCAGAAAGTCCTAACAGGAAAGAGTGAGCAGGGAGTAGTTTCGGGTAAAAGAGGATATTTTAATTTGCGTGCCATGCTCCTGTAGGAGTTTACAAGCTGAAAACTGCATTAAAACCAGAACTTTGTTCAGCAACATGCAGCCACAAGAAAAATTACATCAAGCATATCTCCAGCCTACAAACACTTTATTGTTAACGTGGCTGTGAGCGTCCTGCCCCAGATGAAATCCTGGCCTTTGCTTTGCTGTCGCCCTTGAGCAGAGGTAGAGCCAGAGGCACGGGGCACCCCCTGTGACACAAACCCACCGAGCGCGTGCTGGATGTGAGCTGCCCAACTGTGGGACCCCCAAACCAGCCCCTGACAGAGCTGAGATCGATCACATCAATGGCAGGGAAGGAAGGGGAATGTGCTGAATTTGGAGTGGCTCCATGGAGACCTGAGCCAGAACCGTCACATCCCACTGGGGATGCCAGGGAACAAATGCGTGAAGGAAATAATTCCAGTTGTGGAGCTGAATTCCAGCACAAGGACCCCTGAAGTTTGTTGGCACTCATGTGATTACCTCAGGCCTCTACAGCACCTAGAAGTAACTGAAGAATCAGAGAAAAGGCATCAAAATCAGGTGTTAGGGTGGGGGTTTTATGAAAACAAGGGATTTGTCATTTTTATCCTGTGTACCTGGGCATCACCAGAGACTGGAGGGGTTAAGAGTACATTGGCCTGTTCCTGCTGCATTTTAGAAACTCATTTGACATTCTAATGTTAATTAGGTTAAATTATAATTACGGAGATGGAAAAGGCAAGCTCTCTGGGTGTCAGCAGGCATGTGCGTGGCAGGCAGCACCAAACAAACAGGCTCTGTGGTGCTCAAGTGCCTTTGTTTGCTCTTAATTTGGACAAACATCCAGCCTTTAGAGAAGAGCACATTGGGAATTTCGTATATAACTCTCAATTAAATTGAATTGTGCAAAGCTTATTTCCATAAATGAGAAAATTAAAACCTTTTGGTTCAAGAAGTACACAAAACTAAGTAAAACTAATGATTTATTGTTCCCAAATTAAGGCCATAAGTGCACACACTACAATTGAGCTGTAGTGGGTCTTTGTTCCAACACTTAGGCTGCTGAAAGATGACAATTTATAATCTTTGAAGGAAGATTCGTCTTAGCTTTAGGTATTTATTGTATAATTAGCCCATCCATGAACAAACCCACTGCGTGTTAATTCCAATATTCCTCCAGTGTGTATTTATCTAGGTCTTGTTCACGTGGCAGGAATGTCTATGCAAATTATTTGAGATTAATACAGATGGCTTGTTTTCTTTACTTGTCAGTAAATATCATGAAGAAGTTTCTAAACAATGAGGGTTTTTTTTTTTCATATTTATTCACGGAACTGTGTGAATCAAGTCCTGGAATTCCAGAGGAATATCAGCTCTGCTGTATTTCAGCCTTGGCTTTGGCTTGTGTTGACACTTGTGTCTCCACAGTCCCTTCTGTGCAGCTCTCCTGGCACTAACAATTATCTCACCAATAACTTCATTTGCAGTTTGTTTCTTTCCAGATGCAGTATTCCTTCAATGTAATGGTAACATCAATCCTGTCAGTGCAGGGAAGGGAAGCTGGCAACTTTCCCCTTGAAGGAGGACAGAGAGTAAAGGTGCCGTTATTACTTTTGAGCAGCTCAAAGATCCTTTTTGCCCCGTGCCCAATATTGATGGCAAAACTCTGATTTTTGCTATAGGTGTGAGTCCAGTTTTTCAGAAGTGTCCTTGAATGCTTATTTTTGGGTTGATTTGCCTTAAGCAGACTCTAGAAACTGATGTCCTGTCGTATTGCACTGGCAGAAGTTCTATGTTTTAATTCTCACCTTAGATTTTTAATAAACACTTTTTTTTCACTTTGCGTATTTCTAGATTAAACTCGGTTGCAGTCTGATATTTGATGTGTTTGTTCCAGATGTTGGTGTGAGAACAGAAAAAGTTAAAAGTTGGCATAGCTCAGACACAAGGCATTGGATTGGTTATTTTAGGAAGGTACAAACCACCTTCAAGTGCAGTAAAATATCTTTGTGCAGCCAAGGCTTTCTTGCTCCTGCTCTTTGTCTGCTCCATTTGTGACTTTTCCCACTGAAAGAGAAATTACAGGAGAACCTGTAAAAAACACTTGCTACAAAGCATTGCAAGAATTGGAATTTTATTATTTGCTACCCTGCATGGCTGTAAAAATCTTCAGAAATTTAAAATACTCTGTGTTGCAGCATCAGAACAGCCTCTCTGATGGGCGAGAGCCTGTTGTAATTTCCAGTAATTGTAATGGTGTGAATTCAGATTTTCAAAGAATTAAGCTGGAAGATAAAAGATTACTCCTGAGCTCAAATTCCTGGAAATGTCTTTGCAGGGTTAAATTAATCTCCTCTTGGAACTTGATACCGATGTGAGAGGATGGAGGAAAAGGGGGGCTTTGCATTTTTATACTGTGTTTCTTCCTACAACTTCAAGGGCATTTTGAACTTAGAAAAAACGCCCAGATGTACATGTGCAACGCTCGGCGCAGACCTGCAGCAAGGATCACTTCTCTTGGAAGGTCACTTCTCCCAGCACACTGCACATCCCACTGGGAATGGTGGGAGCAGGGCCCGGGGTGAGCTGGGATCCCCCGTCCCAACCAACCCCTCCAAAGTGCTTTTCTGATAGGTGTGGCACGGGAATAAATGCTGCTTTATGGAACAGCCAAATAAATGACTGAGGGCTGACCTCAGCTGAGGCTTTATCGCGGCTGCCCCGCTGGTGAACTCTCCGGCAGAGCTTTTCCGTGGAGTTCGGGATTTCGTCACTCCTGGGTGGAAGGAGTTAATGCTGCGCTCGGAAGCTGCACAGAAACGCAAGACCTGTGACTCCTCAGGGAAAGGCTTCCAGTGCAGCACCAAAACCAATCATTTGTTCGGCTTTTTAGTTGTTTTTTTTCGAATTTCTCTCTCACTGTGAAGCTATCTTGAATCTCCAGTAAAATGTAAAAGTATTCCCCAAGAGAGAAATACGGCGACCGAGCAGGGGGGATGCTGCTCCCTGGGCTGTGTTTTTGCAGCTTCCCTAATCTTGACAGCTCTGGTAGTTGCCCTTGGGAAAGAAAGAACAAAAAAAAAATTCAGATCAGTCCATAAAGTTCCCGTTGGTTTGAAAGCAAAACCATCTGCTGGAGCCATGAAGTTTGTTAGGGAGTTCAGGAACAGGAAAGCCTGCAGTTGATCAGCTGTGCTCTCAGAAACAGGCAGGAGGATTCAGAGTGGGGAGCCAGGAGATGTGGGGAGCACAAGGGCAGCAGCAAAATGGGTCAGAATAACGGGTTTGTTTCTTCGGTTTCAAGTATAAAGTTTGAGGAAGAGAAGTGGGTGCCGTGATTTCATACTCAGATTGTGCTGGGAGCCCTCAGGGAGGTGTGTGTGTTCTTTGACAGGAGTTTGGGCTAGACAGACACGTCCCTCAGTCATGAAATGAAGTCTGTCCTGGATGGAAGGAGGCAGATGGAGGTGGTTTCTGTATTGTCTGAAAACTGATGAAGTCACGGAGCTGAAAAAAACACCTGGGGCTGTCGAGGTGTGGGTGTGCACAGGCACAGACTGGGGATTGCAGTGAGAATGGCAGATCACAGGATCACAAGAGACCTTAAAGATTTTTTATTCTACCCCTGCCATGGGCAAGGACACCTCCCACTGTCCCAGGGTGCTCCAAACTCCATCCAGCCTGGCCTTGGGCACTTCCAGGGATGCAGGGGCAGCCACAGCTTCTCTGGGCACCTCTGCCAGGGCCTCACTCCCTCACAGCCAGGAATTTCTTCCCAATACATCACACAGGAAAAACTTGGTGCTTTATCATAGAAGCACAGAATCAGTAAGGTTGGGAAAGACTTCCAAATGCTTCAAGTCCAACCCATGCCCACCAAACCACACCATGAGTGCCATCTGTGCTCGTTGTTTGAGCCCTTCCAGGGATGGTGACTCCACCACGGCCCTGGGCAGCCTCTTCCACTGCTTGGCCGTTCTTTTCCAGTGGAGAAATTGTTCCTAATATCCAACCTGAGCTTCCTTTGTAAGATTATGTCCTAATTTTTCTGGCACTTGGAATAATTCTGGAACAAGTTGGGCCCTGAGCTGAATTTGGGACATTGCAGGTTTGAGAACATGGACACTCTGTGACCCAGAGGTGTGAGAAATGGTTCTGTAGCTTCAGATACTGACACACACAAAACAGGATGGAAATCCCTTTATTCCATAAAGTGTATGGATTTATGCAAAGCTGTTTACTTTACAGAGGCGCCATTCTGTATTTATGGCTACCATTGTCTCTGCTTTGCCATTAAAACTCCAATTATTGGGGGTTTACTACATGGCTGTAAAAATTTGTAGTGGTTGGAAGCTTGACACATAAAGGTCAACCCTGCAATAATAGAGTTTTTAAAAACTTTTAAAACTTGGAGTGATTATAAAATGTGGGAATATAAAAATACTTAGGTATTTTAAGAACTTCAGGTTAAAAGAAGAAGAGCCAATGGGTTTTCCTGGTGGATACATCCAAGTCGAAGAGCAGGAACCTTTTCATCCTTTCAGTGTCAATATCTGAGCTCTTCCTGTGCTTCCAGAAAATTTGTTGTCGCAGATTTAGGAAAGCCTACATTGCTGTGCCATTAACTTACTAAAAAAGATTATTTTTTAAATAAAACATTGACCAGAAAGTCTGATTTTGTGTTTTCTGGGTTTTTCTCAGTGGTGCCGCCGGGGAGCCCTGGGCCCATCACCCGGCACGAGTCCTACGACAGCTTGGCCTCCGACCACAGCGGGCAGGAGGATGAGGAGTGGCTCTCACAGGTATGCTCTGGGGGGCTTCCAGCTCAGGAAAACAGCAGTGGGGGCCACTGGAAGTAACATTCCCAACTTCCCTGCAGGTGGGAGGGAAACTTCCAAGAGCCAGGGCATTGCTGCGGGTAGAACTGACCCCGCTCCTGAGTGTGGGGTATGGATCTGATGGTCCCAAAGCAGGTCAAGCCCCGGCATTCCTGACACGGTCACATCCCTGGGAGGTTTGCGGTGAAGTGGGAAGTTTCAGCTGGCAGCAGCGAGTGATCGGCCTCCCTTTTTCTCCTGGTGTGCTCCTTTTTGGGCAGGGATGAAGGAGGTTGGCAGAATGATGGTGCCTTTTGGGTGGTGACCGGGGGCTCCCTGCGTTTGGCCACAAAAATGGGGCAGTAGCTGCTTTACTTCCTTCCTTCCGTGGTTGTCATTTCCTGCTGAGAATTCCTGTGACTTATGGCCAGATATAAATACTGTATTGCTTTAAAACTATCATGCTTGGTGGAGGATTTTTTTGTGAGGTCAGATCTTTGTCTTGTTATCCAACCTTGCTTTGTCTCAGTCCATGAAGCTTCTCTATAAGAGCTCAATAAATACTTGACCATTTGGCTCAAAACGGAACCTCAGTGTAAGAATGTAGGTCATGAATAATACACTGAGAATTAGTTCCTGTTAGAAATGAAAGGTTCGAGTTAAATAAATAAATAAAATTTTACAAATGCTCTGGATTTGCCAAAGCAATTACAAGGCACCTGATCCATGGAATTCACCCTGACAAATTAGGTGGGTTTCCTCTGGTTTAAGAACAATGTTGTTATGGGAGCGATGCATTAAATGTGTTGCTGGGGTGTATGGCATAAATATGAAATATTTATGGATGGGATTTGCTTCTCCCGCTGGTGAATAAATCATACACAGCTCTTTCCTGAAATGAGAGGTTAGGTTTCCACATGGACCTGTCCAGGAGGAGCATTCACTGGGGAATCCAGTCATGTGAATTCACTTACCTGTCTGAGGTTTCAGATGGGGCTGCACATTGAGGTGTCTCATTTGTCTGTGCTGTGTCTGATTTCTCGGAGCACAAAGATGATGAAACTTCTCAGTCAGGGGAGTAAACAGGAACTTTATCTCCGAGCTCATTGGGACCAGATTTCACCTGCAGTTTTCCACCTCTCCCAGGCTGTTTTGGAGGCATTTGCTTATTTTACTGTTCTGGTGAAAGCTCAGGAAAAAATAGATTATGGTAAACCTACATTATAGCTCTTTGTTTATTACTAATTCTTGGAAGATATAAGATGTCAACAGAACTTCGACTGCTCGAACTTCACCACATCCATCCCTCTCGAGGAGTAAACATATTTATAAAGGGGGGGAAAAAAAAAGTCCCAAGTGATGTCACAGAGCACAGATAATTCCGAGAACGCTCCTGGAATGTTTAATTCTGCTGAGAGCAGGAGTGATGAGAGCCTTTGGAGCACGGCAACGCTGGCGCTCCCTGAGCAAGCCACTTCAGATTAAGCCTGAAGTGCAAGGATGTTTTTCAGAATTAAAGTGTTGTTATCAACAGTAACAGCAAGCAGTGAAAAAACACCGCCCTTCACTTCAACTTTTCAATTAGAACAGTGGGTAATGTGTGCTGTCAGTGGGAAGTGGATACAATATGTTTGTCCTGCACACAACAGGAGAGTGAATAGGAACATCTGGCCATAGCCTCAGTAAAATTGCAGAGGCATCTGTTTACCTCTCGGCTCTGTGACACTGATGGTTTCGAGCTTAAAATACACAGATTACTTTATCTGTGGCCTAATTTACGCTGCTACATAAAAGCTCCTTGCTTCAGAGATGGCTGCAGCCAAGCTGAGTTAGGCTGAGCTAAGTGCAAAGATGGAAATGGAGCTGCACAGGCTGTGGTTGTTGTCTGACATTAGCAGAGAACTGACATCATCCAGGCTTTCAAATTGCTCCTTAAAGATGGAGAATCACTACTAGCATACATCTATGTGCATATACAAAAATCTGTTCTCGTGAATTCCCTCGCTAACTTGCACTTCTGCTGTGAAGGTGATTGTTGCTTTACCAGAAACTGATAGGAACTTCACGGTCTATATTCTGTTTTAAAAGTATGAGTTCACCAGAGCTTAATATTTTCATTTCGTCTTCCCTTTTTCTGACCTTTAAAAGCTCTTTTTGATTTTCAGTTTTGTATTGCATGATCTTTCCAGCCTTAATGATTCTATTCTCTTGCTTGCAGAAGTTGTATGCTTTGTTTACCCTTTTATTTACAGTTTTCCTGATCTCAAACACCCTGCTTCTGTTGAATTGTCAGAATTTTGGTTAAATGGAGCTGTGCTGAGTGTGACCTGGGCTCATCCCAGGGCTCTTGCCATCGCTCTGGGTTATGGAGCTTGTGCTTCCCACAAGATGCTCTGTGCCAGCCTGTCCTCACACGTGCCAACAGGAATTAGGAGCTGTGATTTGCAATCCAGCTCTCACTGTATTCATGGGAAGCAGTTCAAGCTGTGAACTTTGACAAAGCAGCCGTAACAAAGCCGGAATTTGCTCTCTGGAGGCGCTTCCCTCGCCCTGCTCGGGATGAGGGATGTCTGGGGGATGTGGGCTCTTGGTTCCTCTCTCTGCTGCATGCATATTCAGGCAGAAATGTGTTCCCTCTTGCTAGCGTTTGAGTTTTGGGCTGTATTTCATCATGGCAAGGGGAGGAAAGAACAGGATCAGGTGAAGTGGTGGCCAGGATGAGGCGTTGACCTTCAGATCAATTTAAGAACTTGAATTCAGTGTCCTGAGGCTGGTGGTTCACAAGCTTTCCAGTCTTTGCAAGAAGCTCTTGGCTTTGGCTAAGCATCCGTTCTCTAGCAAAGACATCCCCAATTTCCTCTTGTTAAACATTCCTCCAAACAGCCTGGCTCAGAACTTAAGAACAGCAGCGTTCCAGGAGTCCAGCTGAAGGTGCTGAGGGAACCATTCGTTATGTGAAGGTTAATCACTGCCCATCTCCCCTTGCCACAGGTGGAAATCGTGACTCACACCGGGCCTCACCGACGCCTGTGGATGGGCCCTCAGTTCCAGTTCAAAACCATCCATCCCTCGGGCCAAACCACCGTCATCTCCTCCAGCTCCTCCGTGCTGCAGTCGCACGGGCCCAGCGACACCCCGCAACCTCTCCTGGACTTCGACACCGATGATCTCGATCTCAACAGCCTCAGGTAAAAGCAAAGCCCGTTTCCCAGCTGTCTCGGGTTTGTTGTGTGCGGAACTCGCCTCCTGCCACGTGTGTGGGACGTGGCACAGCTTTTATCAGGCTGGTCCAGAGGGAAGTCTTGGAAGAGCGCGTGATGTGCCAGCGGGAAAAATCCGTCCAGGCCAAGCAGCTCAGGTTCCTTTTGCTGCCCCTTCTTGGGCACGGGGCAGGGAAAGGCAGCACAAAGTCTGGTGGCCTTGCTCAGCGTCCTCTTGCCTTTCACAGTTTCTGCATTGCTTAATAAATTCATTTTCTCAGACGTGAGTGGGAGCTTTATGCCATGAATTTAGACAGCGGTCAGTGTGTTGGAACAGTAAGTGAGCTTCTGGAATGTTTTCCTCCTCCCTGTTTTTATTTTTTCCCCACTCCTTTTTTTCCTTCCTTGTAATTTTGTTTCATGGATTTAATTCATCTGGTTTTGGACATTAGCAGATTTGGAATGGGGGGCAGGGGGTGGGCTTAGGGAAAGGAAGGAGAGTGAAGGTAACTGTGGGTTTACATTTACTGGTGATTTGTAGAGAGATTTATTTATGCTCCAAGTGTTTGTGTCCTGCCCAGTACCAGATTTAACAAGTTTCCATACTCCTGACTCTGCATGTGATTTGAAGTCCAAAGTTCTGTGGTGGGGACTTGGATTGTTTGGGGCTCTGTCTGAAACTCTTAGGAGTAAAACAAGAGAGGTGGATAATATGACTAATCCCACCAAAAGGACTGGACTTGGAAATCCATGGGTTTGAAATGTGTGATTTCTCCTTGAGTGGAAATACTGCCACAGATAAGGATATGGCTGTCAGTTTATTTTTAGTATGTATGTATACACCTGCAGAAAGAAAGCAGAAATTAAAAAAAAAAAATACAAATCTATGTTACGAAAGGAGTCAATAATGACAAATGGATTTTTAAAATGCTGCAAGGGAGGCTTTTTAACCAGGTTTGGGTAGGGTGAGCGTTTTCCTTTGAGGCTTCCCGAGAGCTCCCATCTGAGCCATGCTTTGGCAATCCCCACCTTGCCCGAGTCTCTGGGCGGATTATCCCAATCTCAGCTGCGCCAAACGAGGCAAACCAGAAGTTTCCAACAGCTTCGAAGCCATTTCACAATTACATTGCTGCTGGTGTCGCAGCTGATCGTGGTCTGGGTGGGATTGAGGGCCAGGTGGGATTGAGGGCCAGGTGGGACTGAGGGCCAGGTGGGATTGAGGGCCAGG
>WBMY01011917.1:74604-183484 GCA_013397315.1 Donacobius atricapilla | reverse complement strand
TGAGGGCCAGGTGGGATTGAGGGCCGGGTGGGATTGAGAGCCAGGTGGGATTGAGAGCCGGGTGGGACTGAGGGCCAGGTGCTGGCTGTGAATGCTGTGCCCGGGCACAGGCTGGTGACTGAACCCTCCGCCCCACGCCTGGCCCTGGTTCCAAAAGGCCTGGCCGTGGCACCGCGGGCTCAGTTGGTGAGGAGGTGCCAGGCCGGAGCTTTCCCAGCCCTCTGACTGTGCCCTGTGTGGTTGGCAGGATCCAGCCGGTGCGCTCGGAGCCCGTCAGCATGCCGGGGTCACCGCGGCCCGCGGCCGACCGCCGCGGCGTCTCCACGGTCATCGACGCCACCTCAGGTAGGAGCACCTTCCTCTTCTCCTCCGTGTTCATCCAGCTGCTCGGTTGTTTTGCCTGGTAATGTGTGTACTAATTGTTGGCATCGAGGTTGTCCTGATTTGCTGCACCACGGGGTAAGTGCTGTCTCGTACAAATACTCCATCCTGCCATAATGATGAATTTTTTTTTTTTTGTCACTCCCCCCTTACCACTCAAATGTGAAGTCACAGCATTGTGGTAAGATCTGGACACACTATTTATGTAAAGTTTACCATGAGCTCTAGAATGCTAATACCTGCCTAAACTAAAAAGCAGAACATTTACAAATACTAACACTGAAATGCTTTTATTAATGAATGCCTAAAGCATAGAATATTACAGTTCCATCTCGTTTATAAAGTAGCTTTCATTGAAATGTAATCATAAATGTAATTGATTTCTGTGAACAGTCAGGACAACAGGAGAGTTTATCTAATGTTTGTGTAATAGGCACATTTTCACTGCTCTGCTCTGAAAAGAGTGTGTGGATTTAATACCACAGTGGTTGTGTTAATATCAACAGAGTAATTGATGTACTATAAAGTTCTCTTTCCCCCCAGTGCTGGGGAATAGCCTGTCTAAAGAAACAAGGGCAGCAGCAGAGCTTTATGTTCCAGTGCAGCTGTACAGCGTCTGAGGGTCCACACAGCAGGATTTTGTCAAATAAAATCTCTCACAAGTAGAATTATTAAACACACAGCATTAGTCAAACAGTCAGGTCGGAGAGGATTTTAATCTTTAGCGATTTGAAAATCCCTGGAGACTCCTGATTGGATTGAGGTTAAACTGTAAAAGGAGACTGTAACACATACAGAAAGGGGTTTCTGAAGGTTGGTTTAAAGAGAGTTAAAATAAAAGCTCCTGTTTCAGACTCTGTTTGCTGTTTGATATAAATGCTGAGTCCAAGATATTTTGTTGTTTGCCAAATGAATTTATTCGGGTATTACAGGATATTTCATATATGTGTTTATAACAGAGTTCAATAGTAACCACATTTACTTTGGATATTGAGAATTGTCCTTATAAATTCCATTTTCAAATATTTAAAAGTTGTTAAATTAATTCCTGTTTGGCTTAGACAAACATCTGGTGCTGGTTATTGAAAGGGAATTTTGTTTGTTTTACTACATGGCAAAGTAATTTTGAAAATAATTGTTTGATACAGAAGAAAATATTAATGCATCAGTTACGGGTTTTTTTGCCTAGTTCATCTATGCTTATTGCTCCTAAAAGGTTCCAAGCTGGAATCCCAGGAGTGCTTCAGGCTGTGTATGTGCCACTTGAGATCCAGAGTGATTAATGGCAGGGCTGTGCCTCACTATCAGCTGATACAGAGGGAGATATCAGCCTTATCAGAGTGGGGATTTTTCCCTCCTGTGTAGGAGCAGTGCCTTCACCTGTAGCAGGGATGTGCAGCAATTCTGAAATGTCCCCATTCTGTGACTGTAGCCCTTCCTGGAGCTGTGTTACCCCAGCTACAGCAGAAACAATGCACGCCCAGGACTGTGCCTCTCTGTGCTGAGCAACTCCTGAGGTGTGGACGGGGCTTTAATATCAACTGGCTCACGTGAATGGGATGCAGCCTCATTTGTAATGCCTTTAACATGTGTGTCCCTATTAAAATTGCCAGAATCCATTGTATACATTGTTAGGACACTGAAAATATATTTATGTACAGCGGTGACTCAGTTTGGTTGTAACACTCCATAAGTTTCTCATAAACAATACGCGGGTTTTGTTAGGGACATGCTGATGGCAGTTTTTTATTTACTTCACCCAGACAGGTTGGGTTGGAATTGGTTTTTGATTCAGGGATTTTAGCATCTCTTTGCAGGGTTTGTGTTGCCTGATCCTCATTCTTTCCCATGCAGAACTTAGGGGGTTCAAATTCTAAATTGCGCGATGGTTTAGGGGTGTGAATTGTTGCAGAGTAAAGGAGACACAAGGAAAATATATACACTGTTTTTTGGGGTTTTAAACTGTTCTTGTAACAGGGGCCTAGCAAGAGAAAGAAGAGTATTTTATGCTTATTTTCTTCTCTTCCCACCTCTGAGATCTGCAGAAAACTCCATTAATCTCAGCTGTGGATGGCCAGGGTTTGGTTTTAATACCACTCATGCACAGCACTGGGTTTTTGTGTTCCAGTCCACCACTTCAAGGATTCTCATTTCCTGCTCTTCCCGCGGCGTGCCCTACACGGCTGACGTTCTTTATGGAAAAGACATTTTTAGGTTTGAAGGATTTTTAAGCAGGTCATAAATTCTTCCTGCCTGAGCTGAACCGGGAAGTGATTGTTGGGCTCTGCCCCTGCACTGGAGCCTGTTGCACTTTATGAAGATGCTTATCTGGAGGTTTGATTGCCTGTTGCTGGGAGATGCAACCCGTGTGGCGCCTCTGCTTATCTGACTCATCACTTCTCCTTCCTATCAAAAGACTTTCAAGTACGTGTTTATCATCTCCCATTATCCTCCTGCCTTTCTCAATGGCTTCCTTCCTTCTCCCCTGTTGGTGACAATCCTTTTGTTGCGTTTAATAAGCAGTTTGTGTGGGGTTTTTTTATGTGTTTTCCTTACGTGTCTGTAAAACTGGGGTGTGCTAAGGGCAGTCTCGTAAGATCACTTGCAAAAGTCTTCGTTTAAAAAGTGCCGAACTCTAATGCTGTTATCAATAATGAAAAATTGCAGCGGCATTCTCAAGGTGGATGGCTGAATCTGTAAAGATGCCTTGGATATACTTTAAAAATGCATATTGCAATATGGCTCTCCCAACTCAAAATTCTCCTAAGACACTCTCCTCTGGTTTATTTTTTCAAGAAAAGTTTGCAAAAATTCAGTCACCTAAAGCTACTGGACATTTGTCCCTCGATGCACATATTTTAGTCATGTGCATCACGGAGAGAATACACCCTCAAGGATTAAATGCACTGTAATTCCAGATGTTATTTCAGATTGGCAGTTGGAAATGTCAAAGGGGGGACAAGAGGGAGTTTAAATCTTTGTAAAGCAGGAAGCCTTTGGTGATAACGCAGAAGCGCTGCACAGGTAGGAGCTGCTCACTGCGTGCAGCAGGCGGAGGGTGTTTGTCCCTCCTGCCCAAAGGCGTGCTCAGGCTCTGGGCTTGACTTGGACACAGCCGGGTTCAGTCTTAGTAAGTCAGGTTCTATTTATGAGCCCAGAAATGAAAGAGACACCTTAAAGAGTCCAGGCACCTCTCTGAATTTTCATTCTCTAACCTGTGGAGGGATGACATACATCACACATGTTACACATCTCATTTTTCTGGTAGGACTCTGGGAATAATGAATGCTGCAGAAATGAGGGGTGCAGGCAGGTTAGGATATCTGTGCAGTCAGCTCTGCGCTTTCCGAGCCGGGAGAGCTCTGGGGAAAGGCTTTGGCAGCAGTTGCTGGTGGGTGAGTTTGCCCCCAGAGCTGCGCTGGGTGTACACAGAGTTTCCCTTCAGCTGCGCCCCAGGTGTGGGCCCTGACTCAGGTGTGCTCCGTGACTCCGTCCCGCTCGTGTAAGAGAAGTGGCTGCATCTCTGGGGCTGTCTGTGGAAAGCCTTGTTTATTCCTTCGCACAAAGAGGTTTTGGGCACTTACCCATCAGCCAAGTAATGATTTGGTTGCATTGCTAGTGGAGGATGAGAGCACTGAGAGAGGAATTGTCTCATCTCTTCTTTTTGCATCAACCTCTTCCTTTCCTACTGGGAGGAGATCACAGAATAGAACCATAAATCTGTTTCTTTCTTACCTAGAATAAATGCAGAAATCGAGTGGGAAGGATTTCAGTGAATGGCATTATTTAATGAATAAAATTAATTTGCTGAGGAAAAATATCCTGAGGATTCTTTTCCTCATTAATTGTGTGTGGGGTGAGGGGAACCCTAATGCTCTCAACTGAAACCCGGTGAGTGCTGTGCTGCAGGGGGATGCACACATCATTTTTTAATGAAGATTGTTTATTACTGTTGTATGAAACTCTGACAATGCTAAGCTCTCTTCTGGTTACTTCAATCAATGCCCACTTAAAATCAGCTTGTAATTTAGTACTTCCCTTTCTTTTGTGTGTGACTGGCTGGCCATGGACAGAGAGCTCTGCCTGCAGAGGGTTTAATGAGCAGAAGAATTGACTGGGGCTTTGTGTGGGAGGGAGTTGTCCTTTCATTGTCCATCACCACACCTGTGAGGCAGTGACCACGGGACAGATTTTTCCTGCCCAGCAACGCTCACTTGGAATTTAATAAACACTTCTGCTGTCACACCTTAAACCATCCGAGCTCCTTTGCCTGTTGTGTGCGCCATCAAATATTTATTCCCAAACGCTGTACGCCACGAAGTGCCGCCTCGGAGCGGCGCAGCTCAGTTATTCGGGTAGTAAAGATGTGTGAATGCAGCTGGCGGATGAAGGCACCAACGTGGCGAATTCCCCGGCTGCCCGTGCTGCCACAGGCAATAAATGCCGGGCTGAGCCAGGGCCCGGCTCCCATTCCAGGAGCTCTGGTGGCTCGGCTGCTCCCGCTGCCCTGCTGGAGTGGAGGCAGCCAGGGCTGAGGGAGATGAAATCAATCCTGGCTGCAGCCCTTGACCCGAGCCTGTAATTACCTGCTTGGGATAAAGGTGGTTTGTTGTGGCAGATAGAGATTGCACTCGGGGCTGCCGAGGATAATGCCGGGCTTTGAAGGCGAGGAAAGGGGTTGGCCCCTGGGCTGTTCTTCGCAGCAATTGAGAGGTTTTAATAATGGGCAGAGAGCAAGCTGCTCTTAGGGGGCATCACCTGTTCACTAACACAAAAACCCCGACCCGGCGCTGCTTGGTTTGTAGTTATTCGTCCTGTCAGCCTAAATTTACATGAGTTTAAGTTGTGCTGCTTTCCTGCAGTAACTTCGGTGCTGATCCTGTTAATATATCTATTTAAAATGCTTATTATGGTACCTGTTTGGGTAACATTTTCTGCATTATTCCCTGACTAGTGACTGCATGTCACTAGTCAGGGAATAATGAGGATATCATGTCAGGGATATCTGAGGTATCTTTGATTCCTCACATGAGCTCCTGCTCTCTCCATCCAGCTCATCTGCTTTGCTATGTGTGTGTGCACGAGCTGCAAAATGCAAAATTCTGGTACTCCGAATGTTTTCGACTTATTTCATCTAATTTGAGGAAATGTTATCTGATGATTTTTGAAGAGAGCCTTAAGACAGAACTGACTCCAGCAGGCTGCAAGATGCCAGTGCAGTGTACATGATTACATCTAGAAACAGCTATGCCCTATAGACTGGGGAGCTGTGAGGAGAAATTAAAATGACCTGACACTACTGACTGGGCACTTGCTGCTGGATCATTGCCTGGACTGGGAAAAGACTCAGCTGCAGGCATCCATGGAGTCGCATTAATGTCTTGAAACACTGCTGGGTGTTTTCTGGAGGCAGGAGAAGTACACTGGAGAGGACAGGCATGGGAGCAGTGAGTGAGAAGCAGCGGAATCATTAGATACTGATTTAATTTTCCACCCTGTGATGATTGTGGGTGGTTTAATCAGTTCCGGAGGTGGCAGCTCACTCCCCACAGCACAGTGTGGTGATGTGGGGTAGCTTTGCCCTGCAAGGGACGGAGGAGCCTCCTCATCCCAGTTTGCCTCTGGTACAGCTGAGCAGTCTCACAGTGATTGAAGCAACTCATCTCTTCTGAGATGGCTGCATTTCAAAGGGAGTCTGTATCAGCCTAAAGAAAACCGGTGCTGCGTGCATCTGATTTCACTGATGGGAGTGAACATCCAAAATCAGCGATTTTCTGGACCAGGCTGTGTTGGGTGGAATTGGACTTTGAGCAGCTGAGGTTCCTGGAGGCGCTGCTCTCCTCGCTCACCTCCCCCGGGTGATTCTGGGCCCTGCAGTTCCCTGTGTTGATGTCTCAGCCCTGCAGTTCCCTGTGTTGATGTCTCGGCCCTGCAGTTCCCTGTGTTGTTGTCTCAGCCCTGCAGTTCCCTATGTTGATGTCTCAGCCCTGCAGTTCCCTGTGTTGATGTCTCAGCTCCCCAAGAGCTGCGCTGTGACCTCCCCGGCACAATAACCAAATCCAGGGGAGCGGGGTTTTTCTTCTCACAGGAAGATAAGTTGCAGTGGGGCCCCCAGGGGCCCCGGTAATGGTCACCGGCACAGAGCTGCTGCTCCCAGACAGTTGTTCTCGTGTCACACAACCTGCCTGACGCGTGTAGGGGCTCCATTAGTGCAGCCTCTCCCTGCTGGAGTGTGAGCTCCTGCCCTCCAGTTGGGGAAGCCACCTTCAGTTCGCATCAGCTGAAAAGCTGCAGTGGGCTAGAGCAGGGTGTAAGCACAGAAATGCCTTGGGTTTATTTAGAGGGAAAAAAATAATCTTATTATCCTGGGTGTTTTGCGCTAGTTAACAAAAACTCATTCTTAATACGAGATTCTTATGTGCCCCTAATTATCTTTCATTAACAGTTGTTAATGCTGTGTGTAGGTAGCTTTAAAGCTCTGAATAAGTGGGAAGTGTTGATTGTAATCATATCTGACACCACAATCTTCTGTGGAACAACACATGAGCTGAGATTCCCGATGGGCTCCTGTAGGATACAATATTTATTATAGCTGGAGATCTAAGAGCTCCCAGCTACTGTTAAACTTACAAGAGATCCAGAAACCTCAGTGTCTGTACTTGTGTTTTGAGAGATTGCACAGAAATAACACACCACTGGTATTTGCAGGCAGCGTGTGCATTGACATTTCTGCTCTTTTCTTACACTGCTTAAAGGAAGTGTTTTGCAGATCTTTATATTTTTATAAGCTTGTAACATATTCTAAGCTCATCTATTAATCTAGACTGCTTGAAATGGCCTTGAAATGGATGTGCAAGTCAGAATTTTGGAGTCAGTATTGTTTCAGGGAAAGCTTTATTTGTAACCGGGTTATAATAGAGACATTTTTATTTAGTGGTTTCACCAAATGAGGCTGTATCTGTCAAAGTATTTGCTCACCGTTTCCCATCTTTGCTTTGAAAACCTCTAAACATTCCTCATTATTTCTCGTTGCCACTTTGGCCTGCAGTCTCTGTCAGAGGTTAAGGGTTTTAGCCATCAGGATTCTGGTTCTCATCCTCTTGAGATCCTCCTCCCGTTTTCTCAGGAGGTGTTCCAGAACATCAGCCCTTGTCCTCGGGGCTCTGCAGACTGTTCCTTTTGTCTTTCAGCTTCCCCTTGCTGTAATTTTTAATGTAATATAAACATAAGCACTTCTTTTCACCGCTGGTAATCCAAAAGGAGCAGGTTTGAGCAATTGTTGATTAGAGTCTGATAAGGATGAGTGAGCAGAAGTGTGGATTTGGGGATGTGACACACAAAACTGAGCTCTTTGGCATGATAAATTAGCCAGGCATTCCATCTACTCGGAGGTGGAGTTTAATACCTTGAGGGTGCTCCAATCGCAGCCTACTCACCCTGGCTACTCACTGGAGTAAAGATGTTCTCTGCTGGGAATAAATATTTATATCTAAGTTGAAATACAGCCTGTTGGTGCTTACTTGTGTATATATTTTATTGCCTCGGTGACGTAAAGGAGAAAGAAACAGATGGAAAATATTTTGTTTTCCTTAATTATCCTCCACTGTGGGATACCCATTGGCTTGGAGCTGTGGCTCCTCCCCTGCCCTGGACTCCATCCCAGCCGGATTTTAATAGTTCTTTATCTGCTGCTTGCATTGCTTTTAACTTTCACTTTTTATTACAACCCGGGCTAAATTGGGTGGTGGTCACTGCTCCAGCTCTGGCTGGAGAGCTCTGAAAAGCCCAGGCTGGTGCCAGCAAGTGGCTGCTGCAGAGAGCGGGGAATGGGAGCACGGGGTGAAAGGAGCCCCTGATTGTCACCGTCCTCCTCCTCAACCGCTCTGGTGTGCAAGGAGAGTCCTGGAGGTCCCAACCTCCAGCTGTGGAGCTTTTGTTCCTACTTGGAACAGCCCACCTGGGAGTCTCCTCCTTCCGAAAGGAGTTTCTGTGGGAGAGAGTGAAGCCAAGCACTCCCTGTGCTTAAACCTGGTGCTGCTCCCCTTGTCAAGGTGGAAACAAGCAGGGCACAGGCAGCAAAAACAGGTTTGGGGTTATTGGCATCATGATTTTGGGATTTCTCCAGGTGAGAGGTGGTCCCTGAGCCCTGGTGCCCCCAGGCTCTGCTTGGTGCAGGCCTGGAAAATGGAGCAAGGGAAAAGCAAAAGGTGCTGATATGAACAACATATGGTTTTTGCTGGAGTTTGGCCACAGATTTAAGGCCTCAGAGTGGATTCCTGGGGCCTTCGTATCCTATCCCAAAACCAACACGAAAGCCTTTCCAAATCCATTTTATAAGCTCTGCGATTGTAATAGTCCTATCAAAAAAATCCCATGTCCCCAGGTCAGGTGGGGTGCAGACCATCCTCTCCTGAAATCCCAGGCTTGCCGAGCCTTTCTTCGCTGACATTTCCCTCCAGCAACAGCGGGCAACCATTTGTGCCTGGTGTGGAGGGCCCTGGGGGCCGTGGCGCAGCTGCTTTCCCTGGAGCTCACATCTGCTGCGGGAGCAGGGCTCGCCTGCCTGGCCCCGCGTCCCAGCTGGCCCCGGCTCCCTGCAGCCCACCTGGGCTGCGCAGAACTGCCGGATTTGGGAGGCTCTGGAGCAGGGGGAGTTTGGGGAACTGGCTCTGCCATCCATCCCCTCTTGGGTCGCATTTCCCGGGCTCCGAGTTGGAGCGGCTTTCAATTTTGGGACCCTCTACACTGCAAAGTCAGTGCCTGCTGTCACCCTGATTTTTTTCAGCCTTCTGTTCTGTTCCACAGTTTCGTGTTTTGGGTCTTTCTCACGCTCTGGTCTGTAAACACAGCCAATGTTATTGTGGTTTCAAGAAAAGTTTTCATTCTTGTTCTTGGAGATATGGACAGCTGATGGGCAGTTGTCTTGACCAGTGGGATGGGGAGAGGTGTCAACCTTCTCCCCCATCCCTGGCCTTTGCAGAAATACTATAAAATGGAGTCAGATTCTTTTAAATAAACTTAATTCTTAATTCATACCTTCTAATCAAAGTGTAAGTGTGTGTTTGTGTGTGTGTGACGAGCTGTGTCAACCTACCTTATTTGGCCTTGGATGCAAAAAAGCAGGAGAAGCCACTGTTGCAGTAAGAACCTTGCTGGCTCCTTGCAATGCCAATTAATTGGGATTTTCACCTCTGTTATTTACAGCAGGAATGCTGAGCGAACCGCTGTGCCCTACTTTTTGCCCATCACTTAAAGTGTATCTTAAAAGTAAGGATGATTCTACTTGTGATTGAATGTCAGATGTAGTAAATGGCTGTAGGTCATCTGCAAAGTTTTTTTGTGTTGCCGGTGGATTTTTAACAAGCAGAAAATTGCCATGAAAGAGTTCGGAGAAGCAAAAAGTGCTCTGGTAGTCGTTTGGTTTTGGTGTTTGTATGAAAGCTCAAAAAGAACCCCCAAAACAAATGAAAGGAAACCAACACCCAGTATACAGTGAAATGCTTGCAGGGAGCTCCATCTCAGCACTGAAGTTAGATAAAAAATTCACAGTATCATAAGTGAACCATTTCCCCCTTGATTTGTGTCCAAAATATGAGGAAAAAATCTTGCAGCTGCATTATGCATTTTACAAAAGAACATATGCATGCATTTAAATCATTTACATTTCGTCTTTGCTTTCTCTTATTTTTAACCCATATTATGGTGAGTGACAGCGTGTTTGGAAAACTGAGGTTGAAAGCAAAGTTTAAACTTTGATGCCCAGTAAGCTGAACTGCCAGCAGTGCTTCACTATTTCATGATTTTATTTCAAAGTTTGGCTCGTGCTTTTTTTTCTTTTCTCCAATCAAATGTGATTGAAACTTTGTGAATCTGGCTGACAAAAAAAAATGTTAGATTATACTGCACTGGGTTTGTGCTGGTCCTACAGTTCCTGCAGAGGAAGAGAATCTATCCTTATGGAAGGGAAGCAAGTCCTTGTGAGGATGCACAGCTTAAAGGTGGTCTGGGTCAGGGCTCAGTGAGTTTATTAATTGGTGATTAATTACGTGGCATCAAATATTCCCCATGCTGTAAAACGGTTTTTGATAGGGAGTGAGGAGGGGGAGGTAGAGGGGCACCAGCTCTGTCTGATGTGGCCGTTTCTCAGCGCTGCCATTTCTCAAAATCCAAACATTAGCTTGATTTCAGTCATCTACTCAACATCTCTAAGGCCCTTGCCGAATGATCCAGGTGTGGGACCGCAGCAGGTAAATTCCCTGCGTTTGTGCACCTCCTGCCTGATCCACTTCTGCGGCAGGAGCTGAGAAGGAGTTTGGGCTGGGGGCGCGATGTTTTGTTTAGTACCGTCAGCAGGCAGCGCTCCCCCTCTGCTGCGTGTGAACAAACAAACCCCAGCTTTATTGGCCCGGTTATGGCCTTTTAATAACCCTTCAGCGAGGGATTGTGCGAGGCGTGAGGGGCTGACGCCCGCTCCGGGTCGCGGCACGCGGCGGGCACACGGCGGTGCCAGGTGAGGGCTGCCCCCTTTGCCAGGGGAGCTCGGAGCTGGGCTCTCGGCAGCATCGGCGCCGTGCAGAGGTACCAAGCGGGGCTGGGGACTGTGGGCCCCGTGTTTTCTGAGCCTGAATTTCAGCTCGCTGCCCATTGCCGGCTCCTTTCCCAAGGAAAAGCTGTCACAGTTTTCTCTTTTCAAAACATCTCTGTGTCTCAGCACAGGCTCAGCAAACAGTGTTCCCTTTGCCAGAACAACTGTCCCAGGGGTTGTTTCCTATTCCTGAACCAATGGAGAGCAGTGGCAGTGCCATGGAGCAATAACAGACCTTTTTACACAGCGTGTTCTAAAAGAAACTGTTGGGATTGTAAATAAAGCCTTCTTTCCCTTCTGACAGCTCTATGGAGTCAATCCATTCCGTGTCCTACCGTGACAGGGTTTGTCACCGTCCCCTCGTCCCACATCTCTGCCCTGCTGTGACACCCCAGGGGGATGTGACACCCAAACCTGCCCTGGGAGCACCCAGCGCCAGCGGGGCCCTGGCACACAGCCAGGCTGGGCACTGCTGCCCCTCGCCCCGGGGCTGCCAGGGTCTGTTTGACCCGCGCAGGGCCACAGGGTGTGCTTGTAAATGTGTGTTTGAAATACCGGGATGTTTGCACGCCTCTCTTAGATTCAGGGCTCGCAACTTCCATCCCTAACAGCTTGCAGATTTTTTTCCTCATTGTCTTCGCCTTGCACAAGAGTTAAACTTCCAGTTCTTAATTTGTTTTGCTGGTAAGGATTGGCTTATAATTGAGAATATCACGTGGAGGACCTGTAAGTTATTTGTATATCCATCCTTGCATGTTTAAAACCAAGTCAAGAAACTAATGAGGTTACAAAAATATTGCTGATCCTGAAGCAAATACAGTTGGAGAACATATGCTTTGGTTTTACATTTCTGCCTCTAAAAGGTGACATGTCCCGTGTTTGTCATTTAATTTAACATTCTATATATTTTTAAACGGCTGTATGATTTGAAATCTCCAGATGCCAGGCTTTGTGCTAAATGAGGTTGACAGTTCAGTGATGTGGAAGGCCATTATCTCACCTTTGTGCTTCTAAACTGTAGCCACTTGCCTTTGCCTGCTCATAATGCATTTGCTGCCTTCCAGCCCAGGAGTTTTTAACACCTATTGAAAGCATTAATTAGCTATGCCACGCTGATGAGCGCTTCAAGTGAAAAGCAAGAATTGATGCTGCTCTTCGAGTTGGTGTTTCTCCCATTTCAGAGGATGAGGAGCACCCAGAGAAATTCAACCCCCACATTCCTCAGGCAGATTCAAGCCGTGACTGTGCCTCGGCCATCACCGCGAGTGGCAATGCCACATCAGAGCTTCTGTCCACGTCCCGTCCCTGTCTGAGCCTGGGACACGGGGCCGTGTCCTGATAAACAGCTCTAAATGGCTCCATCCCTGCCAGCTGCTGCTGTCTGTAAACCAATAAACCCAAATTCAGGCTTTTGCATCCCATTACTGCTGTCCTGAGTCAGCAGGTCTCAGATAGGATCATTTTTCTCTACCCTTGGAAAATGGATAATCATTACTTGACCTGTTGAGGCTCAGTAATGCAAGAATAAATGTGTCACTTGGATCTTAAAAGCTCACCAGCTAGAAACTCTGCCTCTTGTCTGCTCAGGCCTCCAGTGCCTTTGATCACCATTTTCTCCTCTTTCTCAGCAGCAAGCTTCTTGGTTTTCCCCTTTTTCCTGGGCCCTTGCGACAGTGTTCTGCTGCAGATCCCAGCTGTGCTCAGGCACCATAAGGTTTGTATGATTAGTCAGCATTTGGTTTCCATATATAGCAAGAGTATGTCTGGAGAAAATATTCTTATACATATTTCCAGGCAGTAGGATCAAAGCCCTCTCTAAGTTCGCAATTTTAATTTATCTCCTCTTGCTTGCTGTAGAAGGAACATCAAATGGAGTCCGTGTTTGTGGGAGGGAAGGGAGCCCTTTGCTGGGTAGTTTTGGGAGCAGCATTCATCCCAAAGCTTCCAATCCCGCCCTTTCTTGCTCCAGAGCATTGCCAAGCTCTGAATTTGGGGGTTTGTGCCTGTTTCTACCCAGATGTGCATTCTTTCTTTGAATCCTGGGTCTTCTCCCATTTTTGTTTCGTTTTTCCTCAGATTTTCCTCTCATCTCCAATCACAGCTGCTGAGCACACCTTCCACCCTTGTCGCAGTGTTTTCTGTAGCTCTTAATCCCCGTGTTTGCTCCTTTTCTGCTGTAACACATGCCCAGTTCACACCCCTGCATCGAAGGAATTCCTGTTCCTGTCTTGTCTTTGGAGTTTTTTGGTCAATTCTCCCCAGCTCTCTTCCAGTTCCTAATATCTGTCGGTATTTGCCTGGAGAAGTGGCTGCCCCATCCCTGCGAGTGTCCAAGGACCAGGGCTTGGAGCAATCTGGGATAGTGGAAGATGTTCCTGCCCATGGCAGGGGATGGGAATTGATGCTCTTTAAGTTCCCTTCCCACCCAGACCCTCCCATGGTTCAATTTACTCCTCCACAAGACGCAGAGATCTGGAAAGTAAAATCTGAACCTTTTCCAGATCTCTACTCATCATTCAGGTGTCAGCTGCCAAAGCTGTGGCCCCCACCAGAAATGTGAGAGCTTTCAGCACTTGGAGCTGGGTCTGTGTGAGGAGTTACAGGGGCAGGTGGATGTCGTGGTATTAGAAATTGTATTTATGTCAGCTTCATTAGATCCCTTTTTCTGTGTCTTTCATGAGGTTCTCACAGCAGCAGGTTGTAAAACCTGGATGTTTTTGCTTTGTGGGCACTGCTGGAGACGGCCAGAGGTGGCTGTCATTGGTGAGGAAGCAAAATACTTTAATTACACAAATCCTGTAACATTTTAATCCAGGGAAGTTTTCTGCATTTTTAGTAAGCGAGGTAAGCCAAGACATTCGAGACCTTTTTACATCACATTTTCAGAAAGGCCTTTTTTCCCTTCCAGATAGAAGAGCTGCATTAAAAAAAAACAAAAAAAAACCCCATAATTAGTTTGATTTCAGTCATCTACTCAACATTTCTAAGGCCCTTGCCAAATGATCCCAGGTGTGGGATTGCAGCAGGTAATTTCCTGCGCCGTATTTGTGCGGATGATTTTCTGTGTTAGAAGATGATATCGGCTCACCTGGCCCCTCAGTGACAGAGAAATCCTTTGTTTATTCATTTAGTAGGCAGATTAACCCTAATGAATCTGGCTTCCTGGAAATAGATACAGGGGACAATAGCCGAGTGGGGAGAAATGGGGCAAATTCCCTTTTCTTTCTTCACTTGGAAATAATGGCGGCTTTCAGAGCAGGGTGTTTTAAATCCGAAAGGAACGTGAAATATGTCAGCCAGAAATTCTTGATTTTGGACAAAAACTTTTCTTTTGTGCCTCAAAGAGCTACCGGGGCTTTCTTAGAGTGTCTGCTGCAGTTCTGCCCTGCTGAACCTGTTGGGATATTTTGTGCTGTCAAAAATTAGGATAAAGTGACCGTCTGAGATCCCCTTAAACCTTTATTGTTGGAGGACCTCAGTGTGTGTCCTCTGGGATACGAGGTATTGGTTAATTATTATTTCTGTGTATTAGAGGTTCAGAATACAATCTGTTTAAGTAAATCATATATGAGAAAACCAGAGGAAAGCATTGGAGTCTTGATGGCTGCAATAATTTTATTCTTTATGGCAATAAAGCTGTGGGACGTGTGTCAAGGTGTGCAGCGTGTTTGTGTTACCTGAGCAGCTGTCCTGGACAGGGGGCAGTGCCCATACAGGGTTAGCCTGCACGTTTTACTTTCTTTTCAGCCATTCTCCCATCTTGGGCTGGCCCAGAAAAGCTTTGAGGAGCATTTCAAACAGCTCAGTTCCTCCCGTTCCTGCCATGGGATGCAGCCAAGCGTTCCGCAGCAGGCACAGAGGGCTGTGCCGCGTTTATTTAAATAAATGAGCAGTAATTTCGCAGCTCTTGTTGACATCACACTGCGCTATTATTTTGACATCACACTGCGCTATTATTCACAGCACAATGTGAGAGCCTGCCTGGAAGAGCAGCGAGTCCCAAAGCCCTCAGAAGCAGAGGGAAGGATGGGCACTGATTTCGGGGATATAAATCAGGCTCGTGGTGTTACAGGCAGAGTCCCTGCACTATCACTCAGCTGGTGTTTGAACAGCATGAATAAATTAACTTCTTCCAGCTCAAAGAGGGAATAATGCCATGGTGGATTCAGTTGTGTATATGTTACTAATTATGTATTTTTTAATGCATACACACGTTAAACAGTCAGGGTTTGAAATCAGGGGGAAACCTTGTCGTTTGCTAGCTCAGATCTCTGCTGGAAGCTACCAGTCAAAGTGTAGACACGAGTACAATGAATGATTTGGCTGCCTTTGAGAGAGGAACAATTTCTTGCATTTTTATGTGACTGGTACTTGAGATACATTATTCCCAAGACATGGATGTGTAGACACAGATGTGAAAATCTCTTAACTTCCAACCAAACTTTTCCAGATCTTATCACTATAATTTATTTTTTACTCTCTGTAGACTTGAAAAAATGTCTTCTTTCACATAACTTTATACATTGGAGGGAAAGGAAAGTTCTGTTCTACCACATGGTAAGTGTTGAAGATGGGATACTGTTGGCTTTAACACGCTGACTTTTGTAGTTGCCTGTAAAAACTCTAGAGTTTCAGAGGGGAAGTGAAAAAACAGAATTTACCTTTCCACAAAGAATAAAAGTTTCCATTGTTCCTCAGTTCCACTGCTGAGAGTACAAGCGGGCAGGAACAGATAATTTTTTGGATTTAACATCTATACTTGGGTATGTGTATATGTGCATCGGGCAGCAATAAATTACAAACGAATATGTTTGCTTTGTATGGAGATTGTTTTATCCTTCTTAAAGCTACTATTTATATAACCTTTAACCAAACAGAGTAGCCAGAGGATTTTTGAGAGCGAGAACTGTTCTTCTGGCTGGGGTGGGGAGCAGCTCGCCCCCCTCCCCTCGTGCAGCCAGGACTCACCACGGTGATGTGCAGACAATTTGCCAGGGATTATTTTTTTTTTCCTTCTGCATGTGAAAGCTCAAAATAGATACGTGTCACATTAGGTGTTGTTAAAACAGAGCTTGTGATAACTAACTAATAAATTGAGTGGTACCTAATCACTTTCAGAAGATGTTGACACAGTTGCCAGAGACAACTGTCATGGAGAGCCCTTGGAAGGAGCAGAGACTGTCTGTGTTGTAGGAATTTTTTTTTTCCTTTCCTTTTAGTGGAAACCAAAGGACAACAGTCATTATACGATTCTGTACTTTAAGTATTTTCATAATCCAACATAAATTGGCCCACCCAAGGATTATGTCTGTCTTATAAGGATGTGTTTATATAGTCATTGGGTGAAAGATTGCAGAAGTTGAACCGCTAGTTTTGAAAGTTGAGCCAGACCAGGAAAAATCAGGATACAATTTGGCACTTATGGAGACTAAATGATTTCCTTTTTAGCTGCTGATTTCTACTGGGAAATGTATCCTTGGACTGAAAATTGCATCCGGAAAAATGTTTATGTAGTGTTTTTCAAATGACTGATTATTCCTCTAACCTTTAACACGCACTGTGTGTGATTTTCTTCCTTATTAACTCTTTCACAACCAAAGGAATGATCTCCTTCCCTGTAAATAAAATTAAGTATATATTTCAATTCATGCAATATTTTGGTGCTGTAATAACGCAGGAAAAGACAAGCTGGGGGTTTTACTGAGTCAGGAGCACAGGGAAATCCAGCTCCTCTCGTGTCAGACTCTCCTGCCAGGGGAACATCCTGCTTTGCTGGTGAGGCCCGCAGAGCACATGAACTTTTTATCCTGATGACTGCAGAGAAGGAGAACAAATATGTTCCCAACATACCGTCAGATGCAGATTTCTGCCAGCCAGGGGAGATTTCCCCAAGGCTTGTGGCTGAGGTGGAGGCACCGTGCTGCCAACTACCGGCTCTTACTGGCTGCTGAAGGCAGTGAGTGAATTCACTGTGGGCTTGGGGTTTGTCTGCAGGGGAATGGATCGGTGCTTGTAGAACAGAATCGGGAGTTTCAGAGACATCCACAGATGCTCTGTCCGGAGTTAAAAACGTTTTCAGTGGTGTTGCTTTCACATAAAGACGAACTGTAATTCTCTATAATGGCCCCGTGGGTAAGAAATCCCCACGGGATGCCTTTCCTTGCACCCTGAGCCTCGTGGACGCAGGCTGGGAGCGTTTCAGAGACAGCCACAGATGCCCTGTCCAGAGTTAAGAACGTTTTCAGTGGTGTTGCTTTCACATAAAGACGAACTGTAATTCTCTATAATGGCCCCGTGGGTAAGAAATCCCCACGGGATGCCTTTCCTTGCACCCTGAGCCCCGTGGACGCAGGCTGGGAGCTTGCACAGAGGCTGTGCTGCTTTCAGAGCTGCAGCCTGACCTGGCCGTGCTGCAGGCGCCGCGCAAACATCGCAGGGTGCGACTGAGCCACGTCTCTTCGAAAAGCGTCCGAAGCGATGCCGCGCGGAGTGGATCCCACGCTAACAAATGAGTGGGCCTGGAACTGTAGCTTCCACTTTGGCAGAGCTGCCTGTGAGCTGTGGGTGGTGTTTTCCTATGTAGAAACACGCTGAAATTCAAGATTAATTTGTTGATTTTCTGTGAAAGGCATCACCCAGCCCATCACAAGTCGGGTACTCCATAAAAAACTGGTTGAGTGGAAAAGGGGAGAGAAGAAAAGAGTAGCAGGAATCTTATAATCGCTGCTCCTGCTGGCCTGGCCCAAAAGGACAGATTAGTGTCCTGAGAGAGGAAGCAGAGCTGGAAAGAAATGGAATTCCAGCCCTGCCAATGCTGATGGATGGACGCAGAGATGTCCCCTGCTCCCAGCTCGCCGGGTTCGTGCTCGCCGGGGTGATCTCTCCGTGCCTCTGGCATCAGCTGGGGATGAACTGCTGGAGAACAAAAGCTGCTATTCCTTGGGGCAAGAGTCAGTCATTCTTGGCGTGGAGGGGATGAGGGGAAGTGCCTGGCAGCTGCTCTGTTCTTTCATCTCTTATTCCAACTCTTTTTGATCTTTTTCTCCTGCAAAGTTTTGGGCTTGTGCAGGGAGATTTGTGTTTATAAGCGAAGAGAGGATGCAGCCCTGCTTACCTCAGATAGCTTTTCCCAGGAGCAGCGATTCCCAGGCAGTCTCTTGTATTTGAGGCAATAATGGGTTTAGGAAATTCATAGAATGTTAACAGTCAAATGGCTTTTAACCACCTATCCATGGAGTGAAATTTGGCAGATGACAGAGGAACCTCACGTTTTATTTTTTAAAGCCTAAATAGCTTGTCAGCTGTGCAGAGCCCCCTGAATTTATGAGATCTGAATGTTGGGGTTTTGGTTGTTTTTTTTTTTTCTCATGTGGAACCCAGCAGAGTCTCTGACGGAAACTGTTGACCCTTCTTTGTGCTGTTTCTTTACTGTCTCGTCAAACATCTGGAAAACAGCATGTTTGCAGTCACTTCACAACATAATTTTGCATTTACATCATGTGTTATCTGGTAAAAGTTTTCTTGTTTTTTCAAGGAGGGGAGGGGGGGGAATAAAAAGGGAAAAAAAAAAAAGGGAAAAGAAAAATCAGCAAGTCGAAGGCTGCTGTGAGGTCAAGCGATGCCGGTGGATGCTGCCTGCGCTGAACACATGTTCAGCTCCCAAAAGCTGAGGCAGTTCCCAAAAATTTGGTAACCATTAGAGCACTTCCGAAGTCAGTTCCGGATGTCAGGCCCGGGCTGGAGGGGGAAGGGGCGTTCCAGGAGAGGGATTGGGGCTGGCAGCTGATGGAGGGGAGCACGCAAGGCCCAGCAGACAGGAAAGGGCTGCTGGGGGAGAGGATCAGGAGCTCAGCAGAGGAGCTGTGAGCTCCTCCTGCGACCCCGAGCCACCTGAGGGCCCGCGGATCAGAGAGGAAATTAAAGGATCATTTAAGTGCGGTGGCACCAGACAAGTTAAAATGACGATTTTTCATCTCTGAGAAAGGAGCGCTGGGGTATATTGAATTCTTTGAAGTAACGGAGCGCGGTGCTGCATTCCACGCTCTGGTTTAGCAGCTCCTCTAATAGAACCCGGCCCGAACTTTCCTAAACCACCTATTTATAGTGCTCAAAAGATTGGACTTGGGAGCACAGCGTGTCCCCTTAACTGGGTACTCCGTGCTCCTTTCAGTGATCTGAAAATAGCTGCTTAGAGAACTCCAAAACTCAAATGAGTGTTAATTAATAACCATAATTAGATTATTTACTTGTATTTTGATTAACACAGTAAATATTTTATCTTGCTCGTGGTAATAAACCTGAGCGTGAGCCTTGCAGCTCTGCAGAAGTTCACGAGGAGTTCACAGCAAAGGTTGGCTCTCTTTCCTTCCCTTTTTGGTGTTCTGGATTAAACCTTCAGTCAGAAGCTGCTCCATCCCAGTGGTGCTTTCTGTGGCTGTGGGAATAGTTTGGCAGAGGTCAGGCACGAGGTGCTGCCACTCTGAATCGTGAGGAGACTTCTGAATACCCTCACAGAGACCCTCTTCACCCCCCAGCTCAAAGTGAATCCCTCCTACAGTTTATATAGCCAAAAAGTTGGAGGAAAGAAAGTAGGCAACAGTAAATAATTCTGGTTTGTTGGTTTAGGACTGGAGATTTTCCTACATTAACTTGAATTTCAGAGCTGGAGTCAGCTCGCTGGAGGGATGTGATTCCTGGACCTTCCTGAGCTTTGGAAGTAGGAACAGTGGAAGGTTCTTTTTTTTTTCCTGTGATCTTTCCATAATCACTTTATCTCCATGGCCCAGATTTCCAGGTACCATAGAGACGAGTCTTAACAGGGAAAAAAAAAACCCAAAACCCATGGATGGCTGCAGTTGTGGCTTTGGAGAAGCTTGCTCTGGGATTTTTCTTTAACAGCCTTGGATGGGAGGATGCTTAGTTCGCTAATTTGGGTGCCAGTGCTGAGTTTTACAGCTCGGGGTTATTTCTCTGAGGTGCTGGGGAGGCACAAGGGCTTGGGTGTGCCTTCAGCTTTTTGCTGCGGCGTCCTTGGCAGGCACTGGAGCAGCACTGGGGATTTGGACAATTTTAAGGAATAATAACAGTTGAAATATCAATTGTTTCTGCAGTTGGAACATCAGGCAGGAGTTTTAAAGGGATTGGGTGTGAGCACAGATAACCTATGCAGATATTTTCCTTTTGAGATGACATCTGGTGCGTTGTATTTATAAATAACCTTTGAAAACAAAAGAAATGGACAAAATCCTTTCTCTTTTCCATTGCAGTAATACACGAGCTGCCTTGGGAATGTGTTATCTTCTATCCATTTCCTTCTCCTCCCCTTTCAGTTCATTGTACGCTGATTTTTTTTCTCCTCTAGATATGTTAGGACGGCAGCACGAGGTATCCATTACCAAGTTTGTTTCCCTGAATGCTTTCTGGCAGGAGGCACAAGTACAATCCACTGAATTAGAGGAGCCAAGCTCAAGGGTGAGAGCTTTATCAATAAAGTCCCTTTATCCAGCGAGAACAATTTGTGTGCGGGAGGCTTTTAAATAATATCTCCAAGCGCGAGTCCTGCTAAGCCTAGGAGGTAGGGATGGTTCAGTGGCTGATTATTTTGATGTGGGCCGTTCTTCCTTGAGGCCACTGAGCCTTCGGGTTCCTCCGAGCCTTTAGTGGTGTGCACTTCGGTGTTATTCTTTCCCTGAGAGTGCTGATTAGTGACTTGCGGTATGGATGCTGATTTATCGCCGCCGAGAGCCGCCCCTTGGGGGCCGAGCAGAAACACTCATGAAGGAGCCCTGATTAAAAAGAGTGGTAATGAAGACAAATGTTTCAGAGGGAGTCAAGAGTAAACCAGGCCTTGGCATTCCCACTGCTCCTCTGAGCTTTTGGAGAGGAGGTAACAGTGGCCAAAGGAAATATTTCCCCCTTGTTGTTTATTTCTCATGGCACTGGAAAAATTTTTCTTTTCCTCCTGGGTGTTCTAACTCTCACTTGTTAACTGCTTTTCATGCAGGGTTGCAATTAACCCTTGGCAGATACTTACCATGTTCCCTTTATATTCACTCTATACATAAAGAAGTTTTTATGTTTTGACCTGTTAACCATTTTAAGATTCTTTAAACTTGACAGTTTCATCTAATTTCTCACGTCATTAAATCGTACTTTATTTTCCAGCAGTCCATTCACAGGAGGTTTGCTATTTGTTTGATATCTTTAATCATCTTTTTTCCACACTGCCCTTTTTAATAAGGAAAAAGAACGACAGAAAGTAATGCTTACAAACCAGGTTTTAAATCAGAGCGAGGTCAGAAAGTTCCTATCTAGTGTTGGACGTGTAACTAGACACAAGTCTCAAAAGCACATTGGTAGGTTCTGCGTGGTCCGACACTTCTATTAATCAGGAATTCAGAACAAGAATAAACGCAATTATTTCACCCTATTGTAGTTTTCTGTTTTTAATTCTGTGGGTTTTTCCGCTTTTAAAGACCAGCGTGGGCTATAATTAGTGTATGAAGTAAAAGCTGAGTACGTGGAAAAACGTGCCCTGCCTTTATTGGTCTTTGCATTCCGCACGCGGGGATTAGATAGGTCTGTTAAAATCCATCCGAATCTCTGCAGGCACTTTCTTGTCAGATTTTGCTGCTGTGAGGGTGCTGTTGAAGCAGGGAGGAGCTGAATCTTGCCGGAATGTTCATCCGAGCAGCAGTGACCCCGAGCTGCGGTCCCTGAGCAGGAGCTGCCGCGGCTGCCCTTGGAAGGGGCAGCACTTTGCCCCCGGCCTTGTGGAGCTTCACCAGGTTCCTCCGAGTCCCCCTGAGGGGCTGCCCTGCCCTGGAGCACCTCCACACCCGCTCCCAGTTTGGGGTTGTCTGTCAGGGTGAGCAGGGCGCCCTCCCTCTCTTCTTCCAAGGTTTCGAAGAGGAAATTCGCGGCGTGCCGCGCTTGTACCGGGCACGGCGTGGCCGGTCCATCCCTCCTCCCCGAGCTTGGCTGCCCAAAACAACGGGCAAACAAAAACCAAAGTGCAGCTGGGAAAAGGCAAACCGGGATCCTGCAGCTCAGCTGCGGCTCCCGGGGCTGGGAGCTCTGGTGAGTGTCCGTGGGCACCGTCCCTGTGCCCTGGCCCTGATGCCCCACCATCCCTCCAGCCGTGCCAGCAGCCCTCGTTCCTTCCTTTGGAGTCACATGCAGAGCTGGGCGCTTCCTGAGCAGTGCAATTTGTGGATGGCCCTTTTCATACAGTGGGAATTTCAGGGTATTTTCCAAATGTTCATTAACTTTCTCATGAAATTTTAGCTTGTGCTTTGCTTTCAAGCGACATTCTGACCTGTCGTGCCAAAAGGTTTTTTTTTCTTCCTAAAATAATGTGATAAAGGAAGAGTTCATCCAACAAAAAAAACAGGGAGAAGGGTTTTCTCTGATTGACTGGCCTCGTTCATGATGCACCCAAAAGGTCAAAGACTGTTTTGAGAAAGTATTTTAAAGGATGGGTCTGTGTTTTCTCTCTGTCTGAGAAGCTACTTACAGCTTGCATGGTAGTTCTTGCAGCGTTAAATAAACTCACTGTGCATCTAAGGCTGCACTTTAATCTTAAATTGATTCTGAATCTTCCAAAGTATTAGAACGTAAACACTGTCCAGCGNTTGCCCTGGCCCTGATGCCCCACCATCCCTCCAGCCGTGCCAGCAGCCCTCGTTCCTTCCTTTGGAGTCACATGCAGAGCTGGGCGCTTCCTGAGCAGTGCAATTTGTGGATGGCCCTTTTCATACAGTGGGAATTTCAGGGTATTTTCCAAATGTTCATTAACTTTCTCATGAAATTTTAGCTTGTGCTTTGCTTTCAAGCGACATTCTGACCTGTCGTGCCAAAAGGTTTTTTTTTCTTCCTAAAATAATGTGATAAAGGAAGAGTTCATCCAACAAAAAAAACAGGGAGAAGGGTTTTCTCTGATTGACTGGCCTCGTTCATGATGCACCCAAAAGGTCAAAGACTGTTTTGAGAAAGTATTTTAAAGGATGGGTCTGTGTTTTCTCTCTGTCTGAGAAGCTACTTACAGCTTGCATGGTAGTTCTTGCAGCGTTAAATAAACTCACTGTGCATCTAAGGCTGCTCTTTAATCTTAAATTGATTCTGAATCTTCCAAAGTATCAGAATATAAACATTGTCCAGCATTAGGTTGGAAAGATAAAATGAAAATTAAGGTTTCTTAATACATTTTTGTCCAACTGGATTATTTTTTAGGGTAGAGACAAAGAATGAAGCAGCACTGCAGACCGTGCCCTTCACGATGAGTGAAAGGTTGTGTGATTTGATGCCAGGTTTCTTAACTTTTCTTTTTAAACTTCTTTTAATTGCTCACCTACTTAACTTTGAAAATCCAGCTTGACATCAGAAGCTTTCAAACCTGGCTGTGAAATTTTCGAAGTGGCTTTTGAAAGTTACTTTTGAAAGCACCATTTTGTACCCCTCCAAATTCCATTGTTTTAGTTCCATGGGAGCTGATCTACGTTTGCTCCACAATCATACAGAATTCAGGAAGTGCTGACTCCGTGGGGCTAAGTGAAGAGTCTTGTGAGCTGTTTGATGTGAGAAACTGAGTGTTCAGGGGAGCTACAGCTCGTTAGGAGCCGTGTCTGGAGCATGAAGAGATCACAGCAACTGGTGGAAGCTCGGTGGCACCAGCCTTTGTCCCTGAGCCATTGCACTAGTCAGAATTTTGGAAATTTTGGGGTTTAAATCTGATTAACTTGTGGGTGTTGGAGAGCTAGTTTGAGACTGGCATTGCTGCACTAGTCAGTTTGCATCACCATCAGCTGCCCACTAATTATCAGGAAATTTATAGCTGCATTAGGTAAATGTCACTTCACTGCAGTGGCCTGGAATAAGAGTGTTTTCTGCTCTGAATTAGCACCATGGGCACGTCTCAGTGAGAGTCTATCCAAGCAAGGAAGGGTTTGATTTATGCACAGGCTTATTAAGGCTCTGAGAAAGGGTAGCTGAAAGATGTTGTATTGCTTTTTTGAACCGTAACGTCTCCCCATCGTAAATGTGTGTTTGTTTATTCATTAGGCATAATCGCATGTAAAAGTGTTTAAAAATAATTTGCTGATTCCAGGATGGAGCTGCGGTCAGCAAAGTGGGATTCTGTGTGTGCTCCATCTGCAGGAGCTCTTCAGAAGGATCATCCAGAGCAGGGATGGCTTGGTCTGAGTTCCTTTTGGTGAAATTCGCTCTTAGGCAATGTGATTCTTCTGCAAATCTCAGCAACTCTTCTCAGCTGTGCCAGAATTATAAATAAATTCGGTATCTTATAGAATTATAAATGATATCTCTTGGATTCTTATTTCTGAGCTGCTCAGTAGCCTCTTTGACAGAGATTCTGGGCAAATAGTCTGTAGGTGTGGACTCAAGGATGCGCACTCGTCCATTCTGATGCACAAACCTCTCTTGGAAAAAGCCGCAGGGTCTCACACTCCTAAAGGCTCCGTAGAAAAGAAACTCGAAAGTTAAAAAAAACACCCCCACCTTCATTCTCAATGTACTGAAAACGAAGTTCCCGACTCTTCCCAGAAGACGATTGTGGAGTTCACGGTACCTCAGAGCGATGCCAGTCTGAAGAGCTGTCCCCGTGAATTCTCCCTAAATACCAGGGTGAGCGATGGCTGCTCCTCTGTGAACGGTGAAATCTCAGCAGTCCCAGCGCTACAGAAATAAAAGGAACCACTTAAGAAATGCTGCCTAAATTCTAGGCAAATGTAAGGAACTGAGCAGCTTCCGTGGCCCTTTTGCAGCAGCACCCACTGCTGTGACAGGGGAGGTTTGCTGCAGTTAATGAGGCAGCGCAGGAGATTTGAAGAAAGTCGCTGTCCACTATTAAGCACTTGGCTTCCCTTCTCTCTTCCCTCTTGCCGCTTTTATGGTTCAAAGTGATGCAGATCAGACGAAGCTTTTGCTGCATTCAGCCCCCCTTTCTTCTGTGTCAGGAGCACCGGCACTGGCACCCAAACCACCTACTTCAAAAGGGTCTTTGTGTCGGATGAGAGCAGATACTTACACGTTGTCAGAGGAATATTGTTCTTACAAAAGACAGTTCTGCCTGCCGTTCTGCTTGGGGCTCTGTTGAAGTTGTTTCCCTTTGTTCTTCCTAAAATGCACCCCCTGTTTCTGCCAGAACTCCCCAATTCCCGCTTGCAAGGGAAGGGTTGAAATTCTGGAAGTGAATTCGGCCCCAAACAGGGTTAATGGCGCTGCAGGCATTCCGGGTGTCTTGTTTGGGAACACTTCATCTCTTTCTCCTGCACGGTTGATGGTCTCAAGTCCTTCCCAGTACACTCAGCAGGCCAACAGTGACTCCTTTGGGGTTTTTAATATTGTGTGTCTCGGTATTTCATTACTGGGGTGGTTTTCCTTGGCAATTTCGAATTTTTGGAGCAAAATCAAGGCCTGAAAGCAGACATCAGTCTCTGTCCCTTGTAAGGTTTGTGTCAAGGTACCAAACCTGGTTCTGATGCTCCCTGTTACCTGCTGGAAACTCTGTCTGCTCCTGGTGGTTTGCAGGGCTCCAAGAGGCAGGGGAAACTCTCTTCTCCCCTGCAAGGCTGTATTTGACTGTTTGCACCTCAGTTTTCATCATGAAATTCCATTTGATTTACCACTGTACCAGTCAGATGTTAAGGGTCCATAAGAACTAAATATGAATCTTCTGTTTCTCTGGTCATTAATGCCCAACCTGCCAAAATTTTACTTAAGTGCTGTGTGCAAAAGAAGTTCCTTTTCTCTGGCTGGAGAAGTGCTCAGTGCTTGGCAAAGTTGAAATTCCACTGATGTAAATGGGTATCTTCAGTCATAGCCTAAAACTGGGCATTTTACTGGCGATACTATTTCATGTCTTGAAGCCAGTATTTGAAAGGCTCTGGAAGCTTTCACATGAAAAGATAAAGGAGTTAAAATAAACAAAAATTAAAGGATATGAGAGAGAGTCTGCTGGAGTTAAAAAGTATTGTTACTGCATCTGTCTGCACACACCTCTGCCTCTTTTCAGTTTGCTTTGCTTGCCCTGGAAGCAACAAATCACAGAATCCTACAATGGTTTGCACTGGAAGGGACCTTAAAGCTCCTCTAATTCTACTCCGGACACCTTCCACTGGACCAGGTTGCTCCATGTCCTGTCCAAGCTGGCCTGTGCAGAAAATAAATTATTTATTATTTAGTAGAGAAACTGCACCTCCCTGTTCAGTAAATAGGAAGAGTGGGGATAATTCGAGCTCAGCAAAGTGTAAATGACTTCTCTGAATGCTGATAGATCTCCACCACGGCTTGGCAAAAAGAATTGTGTAAATCCTGTAGCAAGGAGCTGGCAAAGCAGGCAGAGGTTTGGAGCAGCTGCTGGCTCAGTTCCTTCAGCAGCAGCTGATGTTTTAGGGCCTTTCCCTGGCCATTAGCAGTCGGCTGTGAGAAAGAAGTTTTTAATCTCTGTTTCATATTTTATAGTGATTCACAGTGATATTCAGCTTGTTTCCCAGCGGGAGAACAGGCAGCAAAGTCTGGATTCATTGACAGAATTCTCCATTCCCTGGCAGCAGTGATGACCCGTCCGGGGATGACTTCCCCCTCACTGTAGCTCTGAGGCCTGCATTCATATTCTTTTTCAACCAAGATCCTTCTCTATTCCAGAAGCTTAAACATTCCTGAGATGGCAAACGGCTTGGAAGGTTTGCTTCAAAAGATGCCTAATTACTGTGTGTATTTATAGCGCTCATTGTAAATGCTGGTCTCCAGGGAAACAGGTGAGCACAGGGCAAGTGCTGGGAGAGGGAGAGGAGGCTCCTGGGCAGGGCTGAGCCTTGCGGTGCCCCCAGCCTGGTTCTGGAGGCTGGTGAATGGTTTGTGAGCCGGGCAGGTTGCTTTGCTGGAATGCAGGAGTGCACTGCATCCATCCCTGGAAGAGTCAGAGGAGGGTTTCTCCTCTGCGATAGTAAATTAATAAACAGCCAGACTGTTCTGGCATCAAACTTTTATACCTGTGCTTTTCTATAAGAAATGATCTTATATAATTAGGTACATTACAGTGACATGAATTTATTTTATATATACGTACAATGGAGCATTGGATATTGTAAAATCTCGTTATGTTCTAACTTGGAAGTGTTCTGACAAACACTGTCTGGGTAAAAAAACACGTTTTCCTCTAAATTTAACCTGTTTGATCATTTTGCGAATGTGTTGCTGCTTTGATGCAAACAGAATTCTAGAATGGATAAACTGACTCCTCCCGCAGCACAAAGGCAGTTTTGGTGCTGGTGATTTATTGCTGCCTTTTACCGTGTTTCATACAGAGCTGCTCAGAATTAAAACATGCTGCTTGAAAAGTACCTCGTGCAACATTCCCAGAACATACATAATTTTGAGCAACTTTACTGACAATTGCTTTTTTATGAGCCTTGATGGAAGCGAAGGACAATCTTCCCATTCCCCGGAGGAGCGGCTGCCTTCGCAGACAGAGCCACTGCTGCGATTTTATGCAGGCTCTGAGCGCAGCCTCCCAGTTTGGGACCCGCTGGGGAGGCTGGGGTGGGGAGCAGGGCTGTGGCAGCTGTGCCCGGGGAGGGCTGGTGACTCTGGAGTCTGTCCTGGGCCCTTTGTGGAGGATGTGGCAGCCGGATTGCGGCGGGATCCTCGGGGTGGATGTTCTCAGTGCGGGATCCTCGGGATGGATGCTCTCAGTGTGGGATCCTCGGGATGGATGCTCTCAGTCCTTCGGCATCCTCGGGATGGATGCTCTCAGTGCGGCATCCTCGCGATGGATGCTCTCAGTCCGGCAGGATCCTCGCGATGGATGCTCCTCAGTCCAGCATCCTCGCCATGGATGCTCCTCAGTCCAGCATCCTCGCCATGGATGCTCTCAGTGCGGGATCCTCGCCATGGATACTCTCAGTCCGGCATCCTTTTTCCCAGGACGCTGCTGAGTGGAGCCCCAGGGTGATGTTTACCCGCCCAGCTCTTAAATCCTTGTTAACCAGCTTGACAACATGAAAGCAAGACACGGGGGGCTTTTATTTGGTCGAAGTTTTGGAAAGGAGGGAGGCGACGACTCCACAAGTGTCCCAGCCTCTCTTGTTCTCAGGCTGGTGCTGGAGCAGCTCCCGCTCCCCACGACAGCTCCTTGAATGCAAATAATGAATGTTAATCCAGCCTCATTGTTCCAGGGTCAAACAGCAAAAAAAAAAAGGAATCAGTCAGGGTGCCAGCGTGGTAAATCGTGTTTGTTTGCTTTGTGCATTAGGTTGGGTTCTGCCTCCTTTTTTTTTTTTTGAGGCATTTGCAGCGTGTGCTTTTCACTCCCTGTGAGTGTGAGAGAGCAGGACTCCAGCTGGGCTCACTCCTCCTCCCGAGGTGAGGACTTTTGTCCTCTATTTGTTGTTATGCAACGTCGTGCTGCTTCCAGTGCTGAAGGGGGGAGGGAGAACGGGCTGCCAATATGACTGTGATATTTGGATGATTTATCTCGTTCCTCCTCCAAGTAACCTAACTTTGACATTATCCGTGAACTCCGAGCCACGCTTGCGTTGTTCTTGCTGGTAGAAAACACAGCAAGGATGTAGTGGGTAATTGAACCCAGATGCACCTAGGGCTGCTCAGCCAGACTGTTATTTTAGCCTACACTAGTAGGTTTTTAATACGAGTTTGACCTTACTTTGAAACATTCTCAAAATACCATAGTTTAATATCAATTTATACACTCTTGCTTTAAGAGTGGGGCAGAGTCACTGGAAAAAGTAATGAAACACTTTCTACCTGTTAATGCAGGAGATACAGAAAGAGTTTTGGAGTTCATTTCTGTGTCTAAGGGACGAGCTTCACATGCTGCCTGTCTAATTGGGGATTTATCCTGTGCCTGGGGTTGGGGTTGGGATCGTGAGCATCAGGGAAAACCTGTCAGCTTTCCCTGGGCCTGCCCCTGCAGAAGGAGGCGCATTGGGCAGGGAGGCTTCAGGTACTCAGGGATAGGAAGATTTACCCCTAGTCCATATCAAGAAGTTATTAAACAGAGTTTAGTAGCCACAGTAAATATTCATCTTAATTATTTTGAATGGGAGGTGAAGGTTTTGTGTATGTGTTCTGTGAGGTTAAGCTGTGTTGAACAGCTTAGAAATTCACTCCTGATTTAAAACAGAAAAAAAAAAACCAAACCCCAACCAGCCCATGCTTCTCTGCCAGGATGGGAGTTTGATTTTGACATACACGTAATGCGCTTTCCATCCCCACGCTGTGTTTTCCTAAAGGAGGAGCTGCTAATGGCAGGGCAGAGCAGAGCCCTGGCTCCCTCCTCAATACGTGCTTTGTCAGTAACAACGGAGCACAAAAAAAAAAAAATCTGAGGTGTAATTAAATTTCCTGTGAAGATAGCATACCTATTTCTGCTTAAACAGAACTGGTTTTCATTCATTATTGCTCCACTCAGGTGGAACCGAGCTTGCTGCCTTTCTAATGTGTCTGAATAAGTATTCTTTAGTAAAGAATAATAAAGGAATTAAAGTTTTGTGGTTGTACATCAACAGCTCGGAGTAAAGTAATAGCGAAACAAGATTTTGTGGTAGATCTTGAAGTTAAATACTTAAACTGATTGATTTTTTTCAATTTCACTCTAATTTTTAGGGTTAATTCTTGTAATTGCTTGTGGTGAAGCAGAGGAGGGATATTTAAGGGATATTGGGAGGGAGTGGGTTGAAGTTATTTTAAATTATTCCTAAGGTGCTGCTGTAGCCAGTGATGTCGTTCACTCCCAAGGCTGGGCCGGTGCTCGGTGGAAAAACCGAGGCTTTAATTGCAGCGATGGTGGCAAACGGCTTCAAACCTGTTTGGCTTTGGGCACTGCAGCTTCAAACACAGAGAGCAAGAAATTAAAAATGGGTTAGTGTTTTTCTTTCTCTTCTCTTATCAGAAATGTTCACTCAGACTATAACAACTGTTAGAACAAGATAACAACTTCAGGCCAGCTGTCAAATGTTTACCATTATCAAACCTCTCCCTAGGGTAAGATGCGACTTTGGCTCGCCTCACCGGCAGTAATTTAATTTTTCCTTCGTTCTGACTCGGAAATGGCAGCATTTTTCAAAGCTTCCTCCCACTGATGGCTGAAATTTTCCTTGTGAAATGATTTCCACCAGTCTTGAATCTTTCTTGCTTCTGCCGTCTTCACCTTTACTGATGGTTCTGCAACTCGTCACCAGCTATGCGAACTGACAGTTCACATCCTGGGGCAGCAGCCGTGGCTGGCCTGCAGAAAGGAGCAGCCTGACCAAATTTACGCTCACAAGATCTCTTAATTCACAAAAGCATTTGCTCCAGTTCCTGCTCTCTGCTGCAGGGGCTTTGGGGGGGTGAGCAGGAGCGGTCGGAGGGGAGAGAGGCTCTCTTCACACTCTGCTGAGTGCACAGCCTTCCGAGATGAAAAACAGACGGAAAGAGACATTTCCAGCCATCTTGCTGATCTGCGCAGGGGTTCACTGAACTGTGCAGCGTAGCACCAGACCCATGTATCATTTAATGTGCTAATTTCTCCTCTTTTTTTCTTTTTTTTTTTTTTTTTCCTGAGCGAAGGAGTTTCTCATTTTGTTGACAAGCACATTAAAATTAAAAGTGGGAACAGTTAAAAGAGAACCTAAAAATGTAAACTTGATACCCACCGGTTCCTTCCTCCTTTGACATCAGAGCCATGGAGAGATCTGCTTAGTTTTGAAAAGCCTCTGACAAATGAGAATAGTCAGAATAAGTTTTCTGTTTGGTCTGAACTGCATGGAACATCGTGATTATTTTTTTTTTTTTTGCCTCCCTCACAACCTGAAACACATGCCATATGCTTGCCCAAATGCTTCCCCTTCTTGTACTGCGAGCTGGATCCAAAACTTTTTTGTTCCATCCTTTTCCCGGAGAGGAATTTTGTTCCCTCTCCCACCCAAGGCAGTTTGCAGCCAGAGAAAAGTGATGCTTCCCCTGGCCACCGGCACGGCCGGCTGTGCTCACTCCCTACCAAAAGGTCACTCAGACACTTTTTTTGGGATTCTTTGGCTCTCTTTTGAAAGCTTCTCCTAAGAACAAACCATTTTACATTTTTGTGATTGCTTTGGAGGAGAAAAAAAAACTGTGCTATAATAGCAGAATGTAAATGCAGGGGGAAACAACATTCCGAGTAACCTGATCACACTCCGGTAGTATTTGCTTTGGTACTTTCCTGTCATTTGCTATCCAGTTGTTTAAGGAGCAGCTGCACGGTCTGGTAAATTAATATATGTTGTAGGCAGCAGTTTAGACAGAAGAAAAAGTTACCGTGGTTTGTACTAACACAGATCCTGATCCTCTTAACTGGGATTCTAATCGAGGGGGAGGAATCTCCGTACCCCTTTTCATGTGCAAAGTAGTTCTGTCTCTCAGTAATGTCGGGGTTTTGCAAAATAAATAGAATATATATATTTGTAATGGGACCGCATGTCCTCAGCATTAACTCTGCTTGTATGTTCTGTTTTTGGAGCTTTTAGGCATTGTGAGAAATAGATGAGAGATTTGCAAACAGGGGCAGGGAAGGGTCAGATGGATCAAATCCATGGATTCCAGCAAGCAGAGACCTTGCCTTAGAAATGTGAATTAATACGAGAGCTTCCTTCTGCACAGTCTGGGAGGAGCACAAACTAGTGGCGACTGGTCGAGGTATTTGTCATCCTAATAAACTGACAAAATGGAAAAATAAACACCAATCTTATCAGTCTGCTTTTTTTTTGTTGTTTTTTTTTTTTTTTTGTTGTTGGGGATGAAAGTGTTTGAAGAAAAATCATAAAGGAATCCGTGGTAGCTCAAGGAGGTTAAACTCAACAGTTGTTCCCTTTGAAGTGTATGACCACGAGGTTAATTGCCAAAACCGCTCGTGGAAAAGGTGGTAGCAATTTAACAGGAGTGTACAACTGCAGGGCTCGGATGAATATCAGGTGTTTGCAGATGGGGTTGGTTGGGTTGTTTTTTGGGTTGGTTGTTTTTTTGGTTTTTTTTTTTTCACCTAACAGGAAAAGGGGAGAAGAAATCCCAATGAGAACCAGGGGCCGGGGTGGGAGAAGAAAAGCCCGACTAAAGAGCCAATAATTCCTTGTTTGCTTTGCCAATGAGGCTGTAATTGGGCAGGTTTGGAGCGGCAGCCCCGGCGCTCTCGGAGCTCTCCCGTCCCTTCTCCCAGCTCCTGATTTATTCATCCAGCCGGGCTGCGAGGAACTTCCCAGTTTCAAGGCACGGGGTCTGCGCTTCTTGCTGCTCACAACCCAACTTATTCCAGGATTTATTCCTCTCTAGGTTCGTTTGTCCCTTTCTGAAAGTGCGAGGAACTTCCCAGTTTCAAGGCACGGGGTCTGCGCTTCTTGCTGCTCACAACCCAACTTATTCCAGGATTTATTCCTCTCTAGGTTCGTTTGTCCCTTTCTGAGAGCGCCACACTTCCACATCTTTCTTAATTTAGTGGGAACAAAGTCTTTAAGGCTGGAATTCCCTGAAGCCCATCCAGAAACCCAATTAGGTCGATGCAATATCATAATTGGGAAGCTGAAATCCCTTACCATTAGTTACACTGGGTAAACAGAGATGCAAAAGTGTGATGTAAACAGGAGGAGAAGAAATTCTTTTAATGTTGCTTTGCACTTCCACAGAGGGAGAACCTTTATAATTTTTACAATGTCATCAGGGTGTTTTAATTTTGACATCCTTCTCGGAATTCAGCAGTGGGCTTTATTTTTCCATGGTTATTTTCTGTATCTATAGAAATTTGTGAAACTCGGAAAAACGTGTACAAAGAGCAGCTTTTTCAAGCTATTTTCATGCAAACAAAGAGTTGGCAATGCCTGAAAACAATGAGAAAAAGAAATCTTTAAATCGTTAACTAAACTCTTTGAACCTCAAAGAAAGTTTGTTTATAATGGAGAGCTTGCTCACCAGTCACAAATCCCTATTTACATCGTTTTTTCTGTGTCAGATACCCTTAACGAACTGCCAGTTTTATTAAGAGCAACTCAGATAATACTTTTGTAGTACACCACCATTTACATGCTCCAAGTAGCCAAAGCAGCAGCCTAGATCCTAAATTTCACGCAAACTGTAATTTCTCCCGTGTTGTTTTGCTGTTTACATGTTGGGCATTAAAAGCAGAACCTCTTGTGAGCAGAATCCTCCCTTTGGGAGCTCTGGAGCATCCCAGGGTGCAGCCAGGAAATGTTGTGTGCGGATGGTTGGGATGGAGCTCAGGAGATCACATCTCCCTGCTCCGGTGAGGAATTGGGGATTTGGGTCGGGGGACTCGCCCAATAACGACACTCTCAAGTACAGCTGTCATCCCGTTGCTTATTTTTAAAATCAGAATTAAGTCCCAAAGTCGGGCGTCGGTGAGAAGTGATCAGAGCTGAAGGGTGAGGGTTTAGGAACCTCCAGTTTCAGCCTTTCCTGTGAGAGCTGAGAGCTCGACTGGCTGCCAGACACCTCGAACTCTGCGGTGGCATCTCCTCGTCTGCCGTGAGGCACGGACGTTTTTGCAGTTCAGTTATGGCTCCTACGCTCTTCCTGTGCCAGGGATGTTTTAGGGGTGACAGGAACCCCAATTGCAGCCCTCCCAAATGTACCTGCCCGTCCTGGCTTTTTATTAACCGTACAGTTTATAGCAGTGGTGTTCTATAAATGTAATTCACGCCTCTGAGGGGCAGAAGAGCTCGGTTTTACAAGGGTGATGCCTCTGCCCGTGAAGACAATGGCATGATGGAACCAAATGTTGCTTAATACAGACCTTGTTTTTATTACATTTTCAAACGAAGGTGGTCTCTGATGGGATCCAGCGGGTCACTGTGATTCAGCAGACAGAAAACCTTTGCTTTTTTGGGCTGCCAAGCAAGTCTCAGCCAGAGCAGAGAGGAGCCAACCCTCATTCAGTTTTAAACTTTATTACTATTTCCCCTTCATTATAAAAACACAAACTCACTGCAACACAGTCGGGAAGATATTCTTCAACATCCTTTTTATTTGTTTAAAAAGGGGCTGGGGGAGAAGAGAGGAAAAAAAAAAAACCAACCCAGGCTTTGCAATCTGCATATGCAAATCCTGCTGTGATTCTCCTAGACAGGAGGAAACTCTAACTCTCAATAGATATTTATTTTCTAAATTGGCGACAGACATGCAAGCGAGAACGTTCAAATGACTTCAGCTCTCTTTCTGCCTTCATTATGTCAGGCTTGCAGATCACATATGGCATTATGGAAATCACTAAATGAAAACCATATTGATCAGCATTGAGAACAAATGGGAAAAAGCTGGGCTGAAGGAGGAGAGGTGGAGAACTATGCTCCTCTCTTCAACCAGATAGGCCCTCGTTAAGGCCTTTAATCATTTATTAATGTAAACTCCCTCCTTCCCTTTCCACTCAAATTACCTCAGCCATAGAGCATCCTGCTCCATTTATCTTTTAATGTTTCCTTTATTTAATTTATTTTTAAGCTATACATTATACTTTTATTACAAAATCAAGGTTCGGTTTGTTGTTTTTTTTTTTATTTTCCCTTTTCTAAAGGACAGTATTGAGCAACCAGATTTGATAAAAATGCTCCTGCCTGAGCAGTGAGGGGAGGGAGCAGGGGCAGGAGTGGTTTTTCTGTGGATGGCAGCCTCGGTGTGGCAGTGAAAAGGAGTGTGTGTTACAGAGCCTCCCCCCACTTCACGCTGTTTGTAATTAAGGTTGTGTCAGCATTTCCATCATAAACCCTTGTTTACAGGGTTTATAATTCAGCTGTGAAAATTTGCTCCAGGCCAGATTTGTTGTACAAGGGCTCAACCTCGCGGTAAAGGAGGTTTCTGCCCTCCCTCCCTTCCTCCCTCCAACCTAAAAGCCACTCAGCTACTACCTAAAGAGGAAAAAGAAGAGCAAGATGTAGTGGTGGGGTTTGGAAGAAAATTGGAAAATATTTATTAACCAAAAAAAAGCCTTGGACCAACGTCCTACGTAACTCCTAAAAACCATGTGGAGGCCTTTACGTGACTGTGCCGGGCCAATTTTAGGAGATTCGGGGTTTTTGGTCAGGCAGGGGATCACTGACTTGTAGTCATTCATCAGAATCTTGAGTGACGGACATCTCAATCCTGGTGTCCATTTTCTTGAGCGCTCTGTCATTCCCTCACGGTTTAGTTTGCAATTTCCGTGACAATAATGAGGGGGTTCTGCTCTGAAATCCGTGCTGGTTTCTGCTCCTGATGGAGCTCTCGCTGGCCCCTGGGGTATTTCCCAGCACCCTCTCAGCTGGGTAATGTAGGCTGTTCTTAGGGATAATAATATACTTTTCACTTGGAATCTTCATCTTTCCCACAGCAGAAATAGTTTCACTGGCATTTTTTAACTCGTTTGGTTAAAAAAAAAAAAGAAAAGAAGTTGGATTTGTGCGTGTGTTTGCAGCAGCTGGACGCCTGTTGCACGTCCATTTATAAATAACTCATGACAGTGATGGAGAAGAGGCAGAATGATCTCCCTGTGCCCAGCACAGATGAGGAGGTGGCGATGAGCAGGGAGCTGCTCTGGCTTGGGAGCCTTGCCCCGCGTCTGGCTCCTCGTGTGCTCCAGGAAAAGCTCCTCAGCCCGGGCTGCAAATTTCCCGGCCCGCTGTCAGTTTTAGTTAAATCCTTTTCATTTTAATGTTTTCATATTCTCTGTGCTAACAGACTTCAAGTCTCAGCCGTGGAGATGGCTCCTGATTGAGACGGGATGATCCCGGCGTCACGTGCCGCGGAAGCCTCATTTGTTTTAAGTGATATTCCAGATTTCCTTTTTTTTTTTTTATTTTGGAGAGGACAATTCCTAAGGGGCAGCAAAGATACATACAGTGATGTATCTCTAAAATATGTGTGTAAAGTGTATTCTGCCCTTCCTCTTTCTTGCACGCTCACCCACTTCCAACTTCTTTTCCTCTTTGACTCGCATTACAATCCTACTTTCCTTCCCCTGCTCTCAACATCAAACAGTCTATAAATTACAGCAAGAGTGCTGTCTGTGGCAGACATACAGTCCTTGTTTGTGGCAGAAGAGCAGAGCATTAAACAGTGAGTGGACTATGCAGAGAGCTCTCTCTCTCTCCCCGTTCCCAGTGGGAGTGTTGTTTATAGAGCATTATAATTTATAACTGAAGAGAGTGGATTTAATTTCAGCGGAGGGGGCTCGCCAGCGGGGCGCCAGCCTGCAATCATATGAATCAGCAAGCTGCAAACTCTATTGAATGGAAAGTATTATCGCTGGCCACAAACGGACACTGTTTCTCCTTAAACAACTCCCTCGGTGCAGGAAGACGTTGTCTTCATTCATCTATTTTACATATCTACTCCTGGTTTAATTTTGCTGTTTCCTAAAAGTCTTTTTCTTTCTCGGGTGCATCTTTTCTTTTTTGCTGCCTGACTTCCTGGTCTGACATTGGAAACTGATTATTGTCTGGATGTTGCTGATTTTGTAGCTCTTAAAATTGCCTTTTGCTTCTTAGCGTGTGTGTTTTGTTTTTAGTTTCTGAAATGCCATTTCCCTCTGATCCTGTGTACAAGCAACTTTTATGGGAACCGAAGTTAAACATGCAAACAAGAGGATGATAACCCATTAGCATTAATATTGTAAAATGGTAGTCAGATTCAATCACAGGAAGTTTTATTTAATCATGGATGTTTTGTGCATTTCTCTTGCACAAATGGAAACTCTTTTCCCCCCCACTCTCTTTAGTCTTGGAGAAGTTTAGCATTTTGTCCTTTGAAATAAGACCATCGAATCCATAACGAAGCTGGATGAGTTTTTGAAATACTTTCAAGCTGCCTTTGCTTTATGTTTTGTCTCCGTTGTTTTTGTGCTGTTTAGGAGAGGGCTGACTCATGAGGTGATGTTTCCTATAAGGGCTTTATGCAGCTCTTGTCATTTATTAGACATTTGCAAGCAGAGCAGTAACACAATGCATTAATGGCCCATGGCAAGTACCAGTGACCAGAGTTACTATTTTTCTTCAGCTTTCTTTTTATGAAATAATGGCTAAGCTTTAAAAAAAACCCCCAACAACGGGGCTGGATGGAATTATGGACTTGTGAGCTGGGTTCCTGGCAGGTGATTGAGCAGCAGAATACCTGGGAGCTGCTGCCTGTCTCCCCTTTCAGAGCAAAGCTTCTGTTGAAGTTTCAGCATTTGTAAGGAACAGAACTTTTTCATTACAAGCCGCAGCAAATGCTGCTGGTGCTGCGTCCCACGGTGCTGCCAGGGCGCCGCTCCAGAGCTGCTCTGCCACTTCCCAACGGAGGATTTCCCTTTCCCCGTGCGTGCGGGCAGGGTGCGTTGTTTATAGAGCATCCTGCACATCCTGCAGCGTGCGTCCCACACCGCCGGGCAGGAGCATGGTGTTCCTCCTCCCTGCCCTATCAGGGCTCTGCAGGCCTGAGGAGCTCCGTGTGTCTCGTGCTGAGGGGATGCTGCTCCTTCTCTTCCCCAGCAGAATCCGTGGCGTTGGTTTCGGGGAGCCTCCCTGGTCGCTGGCCTCACTCTGCGCCCCTTCCCCAGGAAAAGCCGTGCCTTGGGATGGCGCAGCTGGGAGAGGCAGCTCTGGAGGTGTTTGCTCCGCAGAAACCCCGCGCCCGTCTCCCTGCAGATACCAGCGGGGACAAACGGCAGCTCGTCTAATGTATTTGAAATAATTGTGGCTTTTTTGGTTCCCTATGCGCTGTAATTTTGCCTGACTTAAGGCAGAGTTGTGCAGCTCCGCAGCCTGATGGATGTGATCGAAGCCGTGCTTTTGTTCAGCAGACAGAGCAGGGGCATCAGTCTCTCTTTGCTGTGCATTGCATTTATGAGCGTAATAAAGTTATTGCCCTCGTTTTCACAGAGAGATTGGCCTGCATTAGCAAAAAAAGCCACATAAATTATTTGCAAATGAGTGGCTTGTTTTTGCCTATTGATTTCCCAGAAGTGGCAAAATGCTTTAGCTTATGTTCACGACTATTTATAAAATGTAAAATGTATTTTTCTCTCTGCCTCTTGGCACAGACAGGGAAGTTTGTTAAAGGATTAAAGGCTACATCCTACTGTTCCTCCCTTCACCATTCCACCGGCTTTTAAACAGCCTCCTGGACTGTATTTTCTATGCTTAACTTCATGCTAAATTCCAAAGGTACACAAAATAATTGTAGCTCTTTAATTCCATAGCACCACATACGGCCCTTTTGGTCCCCTCAGGGGGAAAAAATGTTGTAAAACCCAAACCTGTAGGTAGATGGGAAAGATACAGCTCTGTACCTTCCAGTTTCACCTCATTACCTCTTTTGTATGTGTAAGAGTTGTTCTGCACTCCAGAATGATCATATTTTACACTCTTTAAATCTGAGTCAGAGCTAGTAAATATTTTGGGCACGCAGAGTGAACTAGTTAGAGTTTAACTCTGGCTTGCAGAAACCAAGATGATTCACAGTGTTAACATTTTCATTTCTTGTTCATGCTGAATGCAATGGGAATGAATTAAATCTGGCATTTAAAATCATTAAGGATCTAAGTTATGTTCCACCTTTTTCTGTCTAATTTTCTCATCCCTTTGGAGAACATTTGAAATGCTGGGGTACTGTAAAAATATTTTACATTCCGGTTGGGAAAGAGGATGGTCTCTATCTGAAGCTTTCCTTTTCTCTAAAAGAAGATACCTGCAGCAAATGTGATCAAAAACTGCTTTGTGTTTAAAATGAGCACAGGAGCAATGTCACCTGAAGTGCAGTCAGATGCATTTGGAGTGCAGCAGAGCAATCTCTTGAGGAATGCTCCGTTAGGGAGGTCTGGCTGCTTTTATGTAGTTCAAAATTACTTGATCAAAGAATTTCAAGAAATAAAATGCAGGGCTAATCTTTATTGAGAATATACTTTTATTTTACTAGGTGACTTACTACTGTGTAACACCCCTTATTTCGGGTTACATGTGCTCCTGCTGTAGGTCTCGCTATAATAAAGACATTTTTGGGCTTGCTTTGATGAAACTTCACAAGAGCCGTCTGTAGGGGAGAAATACAATTTCCCCTCTGCTTTAATTGTGTGTTTGGCTCAGCTAACCCAATCAAGGGAGCTGCATTTCGGGGATCTGAGTGGATCTTATCAGCACCGGGCTCCGGCTCCTCTTTTCCCCCGCGGTGCCCGTTTTTGGGAATGAAAATGGGCAGTTTTATTCTCCCTCTGGGCGCAGGGAGCGGGCTGGGGGCGCGCAGGTCCCGTTTCTGCCCCGGTTCTGTGCCTCGGAGAGGGGTCACGTCCTTATCAGGGCCTGTAATTGATAACAACGCGGTGCTTGGGGGCAGCCCGGTGACCTTGGCACCGCTTTCTTCGCTCCCTCCTGCTTTGATGTGATGCGGCAGCTGACGGGGATGCGCAGGTCAGGCGCAGGCAGCGCCGCGTTAAAGCACTCCTGACCCCCAAAAGTAACCCAAATCCCCCATATTTCTTCATTTAGCGTAATTAATACCTTGTATTTCCATTGACTTTGATAAACTCAGTATTCCCTCCCTCCCAGCCCCCCCCGGTTTGTTTTTTTTTTTTTTAATTATTTTATTCCCCGTAGCTTTCAGTAACGATTGCAGGAGATCTGCAGTTAAAATGTTTTACAGACTCTGAAGAGTAACATGTTTGGGAAAAGCTCAGATCAAAAGTCTCAATTAGGTCGCAGCCTGGCAGGAAGCTTATGGCCACATTAAAATGGGGAAGTTATTTCATTTTTAGTATCTTTGTGTTTTCAGTAGCCGGCGTAGCGAGCTCAAGGCAAAAAGGACACGTGTTGGATCTCTCCCCAAGAAAATGCTCCTGCTCCTATGAATTTGTAATTAGGGGAGATATGCACAATAACTGAAGTGCTCAGTGTTTAACGAGGATCCTTCTCAAGCAGAACTTTCTGAAACAGCAGCTGCAGGAGCCGATGAAATACTTTTTTTTTTTTCCCTTTTCTGTCATAAGCGTAGCCTGTGAATTATTACTGTCACCTTTTAAAACCACTCCGTAAAAAGCAGCTGAGGAGGGAGTGCCTGGATGCGCGTGGATCCGCTCCGAGCATCAGCCCGGAAGGTCTCCAGCGGCGAAGCTCAGAGCATCCTCTCCAAACCCACCCCTCAGCTGCTGGCTGCATTTAAAAAACAACAAACCGAGGGCAAAGCGAGCCCTCTGCAGGGCCGAGCTGGGCTGTGGGCCGGGATTTGGGGAGCTGCTGCTGCCTCTTTGGGGTGGGAGCCAGGCGGGCAGGGCAGCGCGGTCCCGGCTCCGCACGGCGGCTGCAGGGGCAGACCCCGGCAGAGATGAGCAGCTCTGATTTCTGGTGATGGATGCAGCTCCGGGAGCTTGCTCCTGGAAGGCAAGAAATATATTTTATGCCGTAACTGAATTTGGTTCCTTTTTACCAATAAATTTTTGGATTGCGTTTAACGGCCTGATAAACGCGGAGCTTATTTTATTGCAGTTGTGATTCTGGGTATCTGTATTACATGTATTTCTATTGAACTTTGCATTAAGCACAGTAGATCTTCTCTGTCCACAAATAAATTAAACCGGGAGCCAGGAGTGTTTTCTTGTACGTGTCGTGGGGCAGTTTTTGCAGCATGTTTTTGTTTTCCTGTGACAGCAGCATCAAAATACGATACCTGTGAGGTTTAACTATCCTAAAATACTCCTTAAAGGAAGATTTCCTGAGCTTTTCCCCTTGCATCAGTGTAGGGAAAACATCTCTGCTGTAAGTATTGCAGAAAAAAAAATAAATTTAATTATGCAGGCAGTTTCACTGTGTGCACAGAATGACACAGAGATGGGCAGGAGGATGGACGAGGGGACAGTATTACCTCTTCAATTCCCAAAGTGTTGGGGTTCAACGCTCCCCTTTTTAAACATTCAGAACTATTTTATGCATTAAGTTTAACTCATCCTATAACTGAAGAATGTGCAGGAAGAAGGAAAATTAAAATAGAAAATCAATTAGCGTTTAAGCAGCTTATTATTTTTACTCTGCAAACATCATCTCTTTTTCAACTCGCTGATCCTTGCTCAAATCCTGATTGGATTTCCCTAATTTAGGAGTTCTCACCCTTTTCAGTACCTCAAATCCCTTTACCTTGCTGAGCTTTCTTCCCCATGTGAGGCTGTGGGGGCGGATTCCAGGGGCTGGAAATTCCCAGCAAATTCCCAGCAGGGACAAGTGGGGTTCAGCAGCACCAAAGCTGCTCTCACAGGCTGCACCTGCAGATTCGGTGTCTCCTCCGCCTTTGTGGAATCTAAAATGATCCAAACTCTCTGTGCTGCATAAAATGTGGCTTCACGTCTCTTTTTTGGCTTATTGATGAGTCTGAATTCCCTGTGAAGTGTTTGATAAAGGGAGGGGGAGTGGATGATTCAAGTCCGGTAGAAATATGTGTGTGTAAGTTAGGGCTGTGAGGGGAAGCAAGCTGCTCTCCAAAAATCAGAGGAATCCCTGTTGGAATCTAAATTTCATCTGAAACTGCTGCGTCTTTGATGCTCTGAACGTCTGTCATCTGTCTCAGTGACCAGGAATATGATTTGTGCGTGCCTGGGAAGTGTTGGGTGTTTGAGGTTTGTCAGTGTCTGTCATCACCGTTTGCTAATTCCCAGAGTGGCAAAAAATAGGGAATTAAAAAAAAAAAAAAAAAAACCCAAACCAAACATAGATTCTCTGTCTGCCGGAGGATTCTTTCTCACCTGTGTTTGCAGCAAGGCTGTTAGAAGCAGCAGCAGTGGGGGGAGGATATTTATTTCTCCCGCAGCGGGGCTGCTGTGAGGCTCAGCACGACGTGCTCGCCTCCTTCCCCTCCCGTGGGCCTGGTTTTGCACATGCTGGGCACAGCGTTCCCGACATGTGCATCACATCCAAGGAGCGTCAGAGCTACCGTGTGGCTGAGCTACTGCACATCCCTGCTCTGTCAGCACCCTGCCCCGGCCAGCACCAAGCAACTGCGTGCGCAATCTGATTTTTAAACCAAGGCAAGGCCGGCTGAAACCTTGAGGGTCGCTGCTGCCGCTACCCCAAATCCTTCGGGAAGGGAATTCTGGGCACTCTGCTCCTGGATCCAGCACCCTGAGGGGCAGCACAGAGCTGGACATTTCACTCCTTCAGCCCCTTCCCTCTTCTGCTTCACTGTATGGGGAGAGAAAATAATGCTGCACTGAAAGAGAAAAAAAAAATGAGGCTCAGATCTCAGGGACATTTTAATAAGCGTCTAACTTAAGTTGCAAGTGGTTTTAAGTCTGTGAAGCTGCTCTTATGCTTAATAATAAACATCTGTGTATTTTTTTTCTGCCCGAAGATTTCAGACAAGCCAATGTCTGAGGAGCTCACGGCTCAGCATAGATGATTTAAAGCTCAGGTCAGTATTAATGCACAGAACACTTGGGGAAGCAAAAACAGAAAACATCCAAGGAAACAGAGTGTTTCAGGGATGACATGAACAGTTCTGAGCAGGATATGTGTCTGTGCTTGCATATTCTATTCAAGTGTTTAAAAAAATCAGTTCAGACACAGCAAATCCAGTATTTAAGTGTATTCTGTGCTAATTCTTTCAAAAGAAGCCTACATTCCAGCATGTCTTCATTCAGCAATTTAATTGGGATGTAGGTCTTTGAGCTAGTGGCTGATTAGAAAACATGACCTGCTTGAGAGATCAAGAAGGTAAATTGATAAATGTTGTAGCAAAGGTTAGTAATGTGTGAGAGGGTAGAAGCTGCTCTGGGCTTTGAATCACTGATCAAGGTCAGCTGCAGTTCATTAAAACCTTTAGAGATTTAGATTCGCTGTAAATATACCCACATACCATAGTTTATCTTGTAAATCCTGCATATTGCTGGTTCGTAAGACTGCACACTCTAGCCGAGGTTTTGTGGTAGTACCTTTACACCGAGGCGCAGAGCCGAAGTTCAAGTATTTCAATGACAAAAGCAGGATGGACACGGGTGATGAGACTCGGACCTCACACCCCCAGACTTTGTATTTAATCTCTGAAGGCACACTGGGGCTTGTGCCCACGCTGCCCTTTAGGCTGAACAGTTTTCCCTTCCCCGAGTGTCTGTGGAGCAGCGCTGTGTGCCCGTCCTGGCTCCCGCTGCATGGGAGGGAGCCCTGCTGCTCCCATCCTGAGCAGGACCAGCCTCCCTGTTCCCCTCCGCAGGCTGCTCTGCATCTCTTTCGAGTCTGCAGCTGGAGCAGGAGCATCGGTGCGTGTGTTTGAGGTGACACCTCGCTGCTGAGCCGAGCAGGACAATATTCCTGTTCCCTGCTGTGCAGGAGCACGGCCGCTGTCCCGTCCCTGTCCTCGGGCTCCCCCCCAGCCCCTCCAGCCCTGCATCCCTGACCTCTCACTCTCTGCTAATTCATCTTTTAATCATTATAGTCCTCAGGAACGTCCTTCTCTCCTGGATGGTCCATCCTCATTATTGCTGTCCAGGTTTCTTCCTTCTCTTTCCAGAAGCATTTGAAGACATTTTTCACCATCCTGTTTGGCCAGCGTGGCCTGTTGGTCTCTTCCAGCTGATCCTGACTTTGCCAGAGCTTGTTTGGGTGCTGTCACCTGCTTGGTGTCCCCCCCTGCCCTCAGCCTGTGCCCCCCTGATTTCATTCCAGCCGCCCACTTCTCTTTTGAAGAACACCCGTGCTGCTCCCACATTTCTGGCGCTCTGCTCTTGTCCCGCACAGTTTTGGTGGGGGATTGCTCTGGTGGCCTTGCAGCGCCGTGTGGCTCCAGAGAATTCAGACACACCTCAGCTGCACCTCCAGCTTGACCAAATACCTCTCCATGAGCTTGTTCCTGGCTCAAATCTGTTGCCATGAGGTTAAAGTGATGTTAAAGCTGGTAAAAAAAGTGCCTAACAGAAATACTTTGAAAGTACTTTTCTTGAAGCATAGCTGTGAATCACTTTGAGCTTAATGGTTTTTTAAAAAAAATCTAGAACAAAAGAGTTTTTTCCCTACAACAGCTGTGCACTTTTATTAAAAATTTAAAGAAATCTTATGTGTCTAATCCTTTGAGCGGATGTGTAATTACTTGGCTTGGGCTCTTACACATGGATAACCTAGCTGTACTGTGAGACAAGATTCTTATGTTTAATTTAAAGAATCATGGGTGTGCTTTGGAGATTATCAACACCAAGCCTCATAAAGGAACACAAACCCAGAGCAACTATTCTACATTATCATTTGTGATACAGATGTTCCAAACCATCTGACGAGCAGATAGTGCAGTTTGCAATAGATTAGCAAATGATAGCGGGGTGTGGAGAATAAAAAATGGGGGGAAAATGGTTTTGGGGGATGTTTTCACTTCTACAGCGTTGAGATTTTCCCCCTGTGGTTGGGTATTTGCATTTAATATGTGTTTGCTTTAGGTGAACCTGTTGCTTTTCTAATCAGTTCTTCAAAGTGAGTTATCACCTCCTTTGAGTGGTTTCGTGATAAAAAGCCCCATCAGCAACGTCCTGGGGCTTGAACAAGCTGAGTCTGACCTGAGTGTAAGTGCAGCTGCCTTAAAATGACTTTTATATCTGTCACATGTAACTGCCACAAGTTAGATGCTTTAAAAATTCATGTATTTTAAAGGTCCAAGAAGATGATCATCCACAAGCAGTTAAAGCCCAGCTCATTCTGCTTTAGGTTGTTTTATCAGGATATCTACGTTAGGTACTTCTCTCAGAATATGATTCATTATTTAAAATGGTGAAGAATTAACCCACATCTGAAATGAATTATGAAATCTCTTTCAATCAAGGTTGAGGTATCAGTCAAAATCACCCCTAATGTGAGCAGGTACAACTCCATTGAAGTCAAGTCTGCTTACAATCAAACTGATTTTAGCCAAGGGACATTTTTTCCTTATTTTCTTTCTTTTTCTTCCCTTTCCTCCTCCCACCCTTAATAATCTCCTTCATATTAGTTCCTCTTTTTTTCCTGTTACATTTGGTTGTAGTCGCTTGGGGAGGACGAACACATATCACACAATTTTCCTCCCTGGAAATCATGTGTGCACATTATTTTCAAAATCTGTATTACAAAGTCTTTTATCCTTTTATTAGTTTAGTACTTAAGCCCTAGACATAAGAAAGAAGCCTATCAGTGAAAATCAATTGAAATGCAGTTAGATACAGATCTGATGTACTGGGCAAGGAGGCTTAGACACGGCACAATAAAATCAATTAAAGCCTTTCCAGCCCCACAGAGCTTTACCCATCCAATCACTTTTCACACGTTCCCTCCATTAGTTTTGCAAGAGGTTGTTGGGGTTTTTTTTAAAATATGAATTATGATGAATGAGCCCCTTGTTATGAATATATAGATGGGTCATTACCCTACGAACCCCAGGCTGTGCTGGTGCTTGGTGATTAAGGCTTTCTGCTGCTACTGTCAATAAAGTTCAAATCCCTCTGCCTCAATCTATGATAGGGAACCTGCAGCCATTGTTGTCTAATTCACTTAACAACGTTTTAATTGTCATTTGGGTTTCTTCGGCACAATAATTTACATAAACCCTTTTGTATTTGTGAACAATTTGGATTAGTCGTCAAGCTTAAGGAATGTAACAGATCAAATAAACAAAAGGGAAATAATATTATGTATTTAAAAAAAAAAAAAAAAAAAAAAGAGGCACCAGGCCTACCCAGACAGATGTGAAGAGCGGATTAACAGCTAGCTGTGTACGATGCCAAAAAATGAAATAGTTTGGATTGAGAAGTTAAATATGTACAAAGTGCAGGTTGGATCTCAGGGCAGAGGTAGAACACCTTACTCCCAGGGCTCCTTCTCCTTTCTGAGAGGGGATGGCTTGGCCAAATTTGAATTTAAACCTTAAATATCAGCCAAGCCAGTGACAAGTGGCCAGACTGCTCTGGTATATGAATGTTTATGCAAATGAAGATGCAATAAAACAAGGCTCCTTCAAAAATCTGCCCCAGTAAATTAGCGGAAAATGCACCGCCATAAACAGCTGTTGCATTTTAATCAAGCATCTGTAGAGTATATTTTGCTTTGTGTTGCAAACAAAACAAAACAAAAAACACCCAGATTGCAGCAACCTCATTTTATATTCAGAAATTAACCCGTTCTGCACTGCTCCAGAATTGGAATTCCCAGGTCACAGCTCTGATGCGCCGAGGGGACAGAAGGATGCTGAACTCACTGACTTCCAGGTTACCTGGTTTAATGTAAAAACCAACAGTTTCTGACTGGAAGAATAATTATAAATTTTCCTTGTCTGTAATTTTTTGGGATGTTTTTGTCATGTGATCTCACAGTTTGAACCACAATTTATACTGAAACTGCTCCAAATAGGTTTCAAGCGCGTCTCTTGTGCGCTCCTGGCTTCGCACAAACTAGAATTCATCTTGCAGAACAGTTCGGCTGTCGGGGCTGGTTAGAAAACATCCTTTTCATGGACGTGGTAGGAAATGGTGCATCTTGGTTTCCAAAGAGTTAATAAACACCCCGAGCCCTGCTGATCTTGTAGCTTTAGCGAGCCTTAATCTGTAAGCTTGATTACCTCCTAACCCTCAGTCGCCTGCCTCCCTCCTAACACAGCGGGAGTTTTACGGCAGCATTAGTGGCATTTTGCCCGGCTTTGGCTTTAGGGAAATCATTCAGTGAGAAAGAAAAGCAGAAGGACTGGATCTGTCTGCCGCTGCGAGGTCATTAACACAGGGCCTGGCCAGGCTGGCAGTGCCACTGCCACCCAACGGGTACCGCCGTGGCTGTGGGCATCCCACGGGTCCCACCCCAAATCCGGCGTCCAGGGGAGCGCCGCTGTCCTTCAATCCTCTCCGTGGGCATCTCCGTGTGTGTCTTGGTCCTTCCAAGAGCAATCTCCCCGCAGATTTATGTGCTCCGGGCTCTTGGTGCACACCAAGGCGGACAGGAATATTTAGTGGGGTTTGCTCTCGCTCCAGGAAAAACTCACAAATGGGAATAACTCTTCCCCGTGGCACGGGCTGCATGGCCTTTATTTATAATGCTGGCCAACGTGAGGAGCTGCTCGCTGCGGCTCTGCTCCTGCGTTCTCCCCCCACGGGGAGTGCAGTTGTGACTTTTTGGTTCCAGCGCTGCTGTGTAGTGGGTTTGGTGGCAGAAAATCCGCTCTGTGGCGTTAGATGGAAGTGGGAGCTTTCCAGAAGTGACTCAGATTCTAACTGGTCACCAAAAAAGGGGGCTTGTATTTCCAGCAGGTAATTCTGTCACCATCCTAATTAAAATTTGTGGCGTCAGATGGAAGTGGGAGCTTTCCAGAAGTGACTCAGATTCTAACTGGTCACCAAAAAAGGGGGCTTGTATTTCCAGCAGGTAATTCTGTCACCATCCTAATTAAAATTTGTGGCGTCAGATGGAAGTGGGAGCTTTCCAGAAGTGACTCAGATTCTAACTGGTCACCAAAAAAGGGGGCTTGTATTTCCAGCAGGTAATTCTGTCACCATCCTAATTAAAACTTGTGGCGTCGCTTTTAACCTGGGTATTTGTTAAAGGGACAAGTGTGAGAGACTGATCTGGAATTAAAGCCACAAAGACCCCAAGTTTTGCCTGAGATCTGTCCTGGGGAGAGCCTCGTGTCTCTGACTCCTTGAGGGCACCGGTGGCCACCTCGGCAGTGAGAGAAGGCACCTTCCGAGCCCCTCACTTACCTGCGGTTCGTCCCTGTCATTGTGCAAATGTGTCCCCCCACCCTGTGCTTTGTTGTTCTCAGTGGAAATTCAGATTTAAACCCCTCAGGTGCTCCCTGACAGATTCAGGAGGAGCTTCCCAAGTCGTTGGTCAAGGACACACCTCATCATCCTCACCTCGCTGGTGCCAGAGCAGCTTGCCTGTGGGCTTTAGCTGGCTTGTTTGCGGTGTTTATTTAATAAAACTTCAGCCTTTGCAGCTGCTTTGAAACAGTAGGCATGTGTTTATCCTCATTTCAGCGTGCTGTCAGCGAGTATTTCCTTAAAAATATCTTTATTTGGCCATTCCCTCCTCTGCCATCGTCTGCAGACATCTCCTGTTCAGTGAGGCTGAGAGCAGTGGCCAGGAGGCGCTGAGGGAGCAATCCTGAAAATATATTAATACCTATTTCTCCTCGAAACGTTGTTTTTGTCTAATAATACTTCACAGAAAGTGTTGATGCACCCCTCCATCGAACCCAGCCCTGCCTTGTGCTGCTCCTGTGCTGCTCCTCAGCAAATCCGCTGTGTTTTCCTTCAGCTCGGAGGAATTTTTCTCCTCTCACCCCGTGGTGCAGCAGCAGCAAAGTGTCCGTGTCTGGGGACGGGATGGTGATGGAGAACTTCTCTACCTGATGGAGAAATAAATGTTCTCCTTAAGTTCACAGCTGGGGTGGCAGCATCTCCTTTACATTCTTACAAAATAGTTCAAGTTATGAAACTGGTGCTTTTTCTTCCACTTTTAACTTCTTTGACGGGTTAAAATGTATCCCAGTATTCCAGTCGGTGTAGAGAATCAAATCAAATGAAAGGATTGAAAGGCAGAAATTGTACTCCAGGTAACTCTGGATATCCACAGCGACCCGTCCCTGCTTTATTTACACCTGCAAATAAATTTTGGTGGCTGGGCTCAGTGTTTCTGTACATATTTCCTTTAACTACCCGCAGAAGTGATCCATTTAGTGTCCTGGGCGTAGCAATTCCCAGCAATATGATACAAATCCAATGGGAAATAGAGAAATTATATTTTCCTTAATGTCCTTCCAAGGACCAGACACACAATGCACTGAGCTGGGTTGGTTTAAAAGGGGTTTTTTAAGGATTTTTTGTTTTCTAAGGAGAGGTTGCTTTAAAGTTTTGACTTCCAGCTACTGATAGCTAAGCATAAATACAGACTGTTTGCATATAAATTGCATTTGAGTTTAAAATCTTTTGATATCAGCCCGCAGTTTTGCGCTGCTGTACAATGCTTGCCAGCATTTAATATCCTCTGTCTTTTCAGTGACCAAGCCGTGACCTTTCAAAATAAAAGTTGCAGATCGGAAGTAACTGGCTGAGAATTAGTGCTCGCTATATTCCAGTTTACATAGAAATGTCCTCAGTTAAAATATGGTTCATCCATCGGTCAAACCGTCCTTACTTCCTTTAATTGAATTAAGATGGGCAAATGAGAGATGTGTGCAAGGCAGAAGGAATTCTTTCGCAAGATCACTGTTATCCTTTCGAGAGTGTAAAACGAATCAATTAGAAACGTGGCAAAGCAGCTTTTACACAGGCACAACTTGGGAGCAAGGGGATATTTCCTAAAAGTGGAAATTTAAATGGAAAATAGGGGAATGTAAATTAGATTTTGCAATTACACGTAATCCGATTTTTCTTCTTGGAGGAAGACAGATGACTGTTATTTGACCATATTTTATAGGTTGTTACATCTACTAGAATCACTTCTATAACTTGTTCTTTTAGGCTCATGGAGCTTTTGCCTCATCAAATTGTAGCAGCAACACTGAGAAAAAGAAAATATTTTAACTGTTCACCATCAAATGCAAGTTTTTACATGTTAGTTGTCAGGACTTTGAGAAAATCCTACATTTTGCTGTTCTGTTTTCCTGCATTTCCTGATCAGCTGCTTCTCAGAAATCCACAGGGTTTTGTGCTCTTCGTGGCCTGTGCAGGATTTCACAGTCCCGTGACAAATTGGTGGAGATGATCAGAAGATTTCCAACTCGGAAATGTTGGAATCTGTCTGATATTCCTTGATTGGTGGTTCCCCTTTGTTTTCCCTCTGTGCTTCCATCTGAGCCATTGCCAGGGGCTGGCAGAGCAAGGGCTGGGGTTGGGGACTTCAAAAAGGAGCCCTTGTACCCTACATCGTTCATAATTTGAAATAATTCACATGAATCAGGGAAGTCTGTGTTTGCCATGGAAGTATTTTCAGTAAAAGAGGCAAATTTCAGCCACAGGAACTCATGTTCTGGTGCAGAGTGTGGCTGTATATATTGTAAATTTTAACTGTCACTCTGTAATTCTAATCTGGATTGAAATTTAATTTGCAATAAACTTGGGAGAAAATTATTTAATTTTAAAAATGGATTTTTTTAAGAGATGGTTGCAATTTTAGAAGTCTGTCCTTTTGTCTTATTTTTATGCAGAGCATTCCAATAGGTTTTGGCCTTTTTGTTAAAGTTTGTTTTGGTTAACTTGTGGACAGCACGGAGAACAAGAGTTTTCAAAGTGCCCCACAGCAAGGGATTTTCAAAAACCTTTATTTTCATCACAAGCCACATGGTTTTTCACTTGGAAGCTTTTAGAAAACAGGCTGTTCTGCTTGATCTGTGGCGCAGGGGGATTTTTGTGGGTTTTTTTTTTTTTTTTGTATTTGAAGGAGAACCTTAGAAGGTAGAAAATCCAGCTGTGATCTGATGCTAACAGCAAACCTTATCCTAAATTTGGGTCTGTTTCCTTATTGGGAACTCTATATTCGTCCCACAAAAAATGGGGAGAAAAAAAGAAGAAAACCGGCACAAATGACAACGAGTGCTGCAAGAAGCTCTGAGCACATTAACACCAGATTTGGAGTTATTTATTGATGGCTTTGCCCACTGGCGGTGTAAAATGTGTGTCAGTTGTCATCACCAGTAACAATTTCAGCACATTGTGCTCCTTTTTTATTTACACCAGTGGCAACACGCTTATAAACACCGTCACCGGGGGTGGGTCAGGAGGTCAGAGCTCGGGGTGAGGAATGGGAAGGGTCATCAGCTATTAACCTAAGTTTAGCTGCAAGTCGTGCAGCCCTGGACGTGCCGGGGCCTCAGCACCTTCCAGACTTCGGAAAACTTCTGCATCTCCCAAGAATTCGGCTTTAAAAGATTTTTTTTTTTTTTTTTTAGGGTTTGAATTTTTGGGGGGGTTTGGGGAGGGTAAAGTCTCATGCGTTTTGTAGCCGTCCCTGCATGGTTTTATGGGCTTTCCTGATCTTTTTTTTAAAAAAAGGAAAATTGCTCATTTAGGGCTTAATTCTTTTTTGGAGGAGCGGGGAGTGTTCCACTGGCTTCGGCAGGACAGAGTCGGGCTGATCCGACACGTCCCAGAATAAAAATGATCAGCGGCAGCAGTGATTGAAACCTGAACTCACAACTGGTGAGGTGGAAGCTTGTTATAAAACAAAAAAAAGTGACGTTTTCCACTTGTGCCAGTTTCTGGAGCAATGTGCAAACCCAGAGGAGCCTGAAACGGGGCTGAGCAGTTTGGGGTGAGCAGCTGAAGGGACCTGCCTGGGAGAAAGTGCAGCCCTCCAAAAACGCTTCTCCTGAAGGTGTTTCCGAACGAGCTCTGAGAGGGAAACCACGGCAGCGCTGCCCAAAATATCCCGGGGGTGGCTGCCTGTCGCTCCCCTGTTTATTCCCAGCGAGGCTTCGGGGGAGCGCAGAGGATCCCTCACCTCCTTGGCTTTTAGAGATGCTGCTGCTTTTAATGTTCCAAAGGCCAAACCATTTTTTTTTTTATTTTTATTGTATACTTTGTACACTGTGTTTTCCGGACCCCTTAAAAATTCATGCCAAGGAGTGCAAGGCTTCCCCTCTTCTCACGCGCAGCGACGAAATCCATCAGCGCCGGGAAAGGAGACAAAACTGTTCCCATTAATGTTCCCTGTATTTACAAGCGACACTGTGTTTGGAGTCGTGTACAGCCCTCAACGTTCCACTCCGAGAGTGGATGTACCTGTTGGAAATTCCCTCTGTTCCCATCTTTTCCGTGCCTTTGACGCAGCGGGGTTTTCCTGGGAGCTCTCCTCCTCTGCTGCAGCACAAAAACCCTGCTTCAAAACCTTTAAAGAAAGCTGAAAATTCACAGTTGCAGTTAAACACGAGCTCAGTGTTTCCGAAGGTACCTCGTGGGTTTGAATACACAGATCTAATGAATTTTAATGGGAATAGGCTTTGAATTATGTAAAATATAGCGAGATGTTCGGCTTGAAGCAAACAAAAATAATCTTTTTAAGTAACATTTTAATACACAATTTATCTAACATAGATAATTTATACAAGTTTCTTCCAGCCCCAAGTCTGTTCCAGGAAACAGCACTTCTGCCAAAAAGCTTTTCTTTTCCACACAGAATAAGGGTTTTTCTGGATTGTGCAGAAAAAGTTGTCCAAAGCTGCCTTCGCATTCTCCCAGCCCCGTTGTTTGGATTTTCAGGATCGGGTTTGTAAATAAAACTTGCGGCTCGCCTCCAGCGGAGCCTTTGCTCATCCATGAGAACGGGTGGAGTGTGACAGTCCTAAAAGAAGGATTTAATTCCTTGGCCGATACGTGCGAGGTAGCACTTATTGAGAGCAGGGGGCTGCATTATTTATAGACCTTTCTTTTGCATAATACATGAAAGTAAAAAAAAAAAGATTAAAAAAATTATTTTTGCCTTTTCTGTTCTGCGGGGAGGGCTCAAAGTCCAGCTTTTCCCCACGAGACGAGCGAGGTCCCTGCCCTGGTGAGGCAGAGCAGGGCCAGCGCCGGGCTCGGCGCTTGGTGGAATTTCTCCCTGGTTACTCACAGGATTTTATGGCAATCTTGTCAGCGTTCTCAGTGTGTGTAACCTTTGGGGGAGTCAGAAAAGGCCGCGTTGTGTAACAGGCCTACGTGTCTGGATTGCTGCAATCTGTGCACACCAATGGTGTTACTATTAATTTTCTGAATCAAATCCTGCGCGAGGGGCCAGATGGCTTGGGAGCATCTTGTCATCCCCGACTGCTGCAAACACATCCAGCCAGGAAAAAAAGAAGATTGAACTGTGATTTCACAGATTTTGCATTAGTTAATCTGGGATAGAGAGGCTTCAAAGATCCCATCAGTTAATTCTCTCAGCACTTGTGGAAATTTCTGGCACATTGTGCTAAAGCTGGTTTGAAATCCAAGCAGAGAATCAGCGCCTTAAAGAAGCTGATCTCCTGCGTGTGCCCAAATTAAAAAGAAAAAGATAAAATAACCCCTCCCTTGTGTGGATTTGGGCTGAAGCTGGTGTATGAGAAAACACTTTGAATACTTTCAATATTACCCAACGTAGTTGCTCAAACTGTTGGGGTCTGTAACCGGTTTCATTCCAAATGCTTCCACAAAGTGTTCGCTAAATTCAAATTTTTCCAACTCTACAAATTCTAGAGGATTATTTTTTCCCCCCTTTTGGCTGGCTGTAATGCCACTTTCACCTTTGCAAACAGACCTGCTAAATAATAATCACTTGCAATCTGTGATTTTTCCCTCCCCTTATCAATTATTAAGTATCATAAACCTTCTGTTTGGATAATCTTGGCACCACTTTAAGCGTTAACAGTAAATTTATTTTTAATTAAATCTGTGCATTGAGAATAAAATGAGGCTCTTCTGCCCACTAAACAGAACACATGTGCCACCTCTACTTATTATCAAAAAACCTGATAATGCTTATGAAAGTTGTAAGGGCTGCCTGGAGTTCATTGTCTGTGTCCCATTTAACTTCAGCAGGCTTGGTTGGTGAGGTGCCAGCCAAGGTGAGCGGCTGCTGTTGCTTCAGAAGGTTTTGGTGAGAGAATTCCTTTTTTACAGAGTATTTCTTTGATGGAATCCAAAACTTTTGTTTCAGCGCAGCTACAGGTGATGGGGAAACACGGACACAGTCAGAGCAGTGCCTTGGGGCACGGAGAAGGTGGTTTCCCTGCTCAGATGCATTTGAGCTGAAAGTTTGAAATTACTAGAATGGAACCTTGTGATTATTATTAGCAGTAGTAGTATTATTGTTATTTAGCTGCAGTTTTTCAAGAACTTCAGTGAAGATCCATCAGCTTGCGGTTCCGCACGAGGAAAAGCAAGTCTAGGAAAACCAGTCCAGGATGTTTTCACAGCTCAGCTCAGGAAACCGTCTGCCACCAAATAAGGGGTGGCCGAGTGAAAATGCCTCTCCACGTGTGTTTCCATTAACCTTTTTGCCAATAGGAGCTGTATCTGAGATGGAAATGCCTCTCCACGTGTGTTTTTGTTCGACCTCGGAGCGTCTGAAGGCGCCGAGCGCTTCTGCCGGGGACAGGAAGGCTCGGGCCCAGCGCTGCGAATCTCATCATTTATTTTTCCTGAGCTCCCAGCTCAGGGGCTGGGGCGGGGGGATTTTAGCCCAGAGGGAAACACCGGGGCAGCACTGGGCACCCATTGTGCTGCAGCTCGGGGCCGGGGCGCGTGAAGCTGTTTGCATAACGCGCTGCCTCCGCCAGGGTCAGCCCCAGTCGGCGGCCGCCAGAAATGAAAAACATGCCCCAACCGGGCCGAGAGCGGGGTCAACAGCTGGCAAAGGATATGGCAGTCATTTATATAAATATGCTTTCTCAAGCCCGCAAAAACAAAAAACCCAAAGCCAACAGCTGGGAAGGGTTGGAAGTAGCCCCAAGGCTGGTTAGTTCCCTTCCAGATGGGGAGGTTAGACCGGGGGTAGCCAGGCTGCTCCACATAGACTTCCGATTCGCATTAGGAATAAAAAGAGTGGAGGGAAGGAAAAAGGAAGAAAAGCTACAAGCATGACTGCTCTGTTTTTCACCTAACTTAATCAAATAAGTGAAGAGTTTCCGAGACGGAAGGCTTGCATTTATTGGTATTCACGCTGGGTTTTCTGTGTTTATCACGGTGTCTGATACACTCCTTAACTCTTTCAAAGGGGAGCAGATATATTCCAGGGAATAGTTTATATGTAATGTCATGGTCATTTGTAGACAGATTGAAGAATCATGTGAAGATTTATGCTCTGTTCATGTTTTCTGAGTGTTCATATCATCGGATTCAACAGCAGGAAGAGACAAAGAAGTTGCTGATCGTGGCTTTGAGTTCTAAAGCACCGATGAGTTTGTTCTTCCCGCAGTTTGCTTGTACCTGTACGTGTCCTCTTGTTTTGTTTTGATCTGTCCAATCGAAGCCTTTATGTGCCCAGAAACTTGGCCATTAAACGTTCTTTCCTTCAGCATCGTTGCCATCCACATGGTGATGTCAGGGAAGGCCTTCCAGAATTGCTGCTGGTGTGTTTTGCGCTCATTAATTCTGCATTAATTCTGACTTTAATCCTGACCAGTGGTGCCGGTTCTTTGATGGCCATGATGTCATTACCGGAGCATCCAAGCTGCAAACTGGGATTTCACTGCTCCTTCATTCCTGGGGAGGGGATTCCTGTGCTGTCTGCTGCACGTGCAGATGCAGGACATCCCTCACGTCTGGCTGAAGCTCTTATTTTCCGTCTGCAGTTGTCCCTGAGCCTGCCAGGGTTTGGAAACCCAACTTGGGGTCTCACAAATTCATCTTTTGGAGCCGTGAACAGTTATTTGTAGAAAGCTCTCGATATCTGGACGGCATTGAGCTCTTGTAACTGTGAAATCACAGTTGCAGGGGAGGGAAGAATTTCCAACCTCTGAACATTCAGACTTATTTGCAGTGGGAAATAAGAAGTGAAGCTTGTGTTGGCTGCGTGTAAATGTCCATGTGGGCGATATGAATCTTCCGAATTTGATCCTATCTCCTTTCCTCTTGGAAAAGGGCAGTCAAACAAGGTAATTTAAAACTACCTGAACACATCCTTCCACCTTACTGCTGGGCCCTGAAGTCGTAACCTCCTGACCTCGGGGGTTAGGGGTCTAGTGCTTTTTATCCACCCTGATTTCCCAGTATCTGCCCACTTCCTCCTGACATTGGAGCCTTGTTATATAAGGAAATTGGAAACACCGACCAGCCTGTCCGGCAATCTCCTCTGGAGATAAGGGCGCTGGTGCAAGAGGGCTGGTTTTAAATAGAAATGAGCACCCAGGGTATGGGGGAAGCTGAATCGGCTTTGCACTTAGGAATGCATTCACTTAAGAAATTACTATGTATTTTTACACCGATACAGTCGTTTGACTTCTTTTAAAGTGAAAAAAGTACACTGAGACTTCTACAGCTTCAAAGAATGCACGTAAAAATCAGAATATAAAAATCAGTATAGTTTGGAGAGGTTCTAATTCCATAAAAGATTGGCAGGAGGATTAATAAGCTGCTTGATTTCTTTTGTGGTTGCTTTCTCTATTTTTTCTCTTAACCCTTGTCTTTCTGAAGTGGGGTTTGGAGGATGAGGTGTCAGGTGGGTTGAGCTGAGCTCAGGTACAAGGCTGTGGGTTCTGTGGACAGATTCAGCCTTGGAGAGGAAAAGGGAACAGGGTCCCGTCAAAGCCTAGCAGTGTTGTTTCTTCTAAAGATTTTTGCTAGATTTCTCTCTTGACAGAGTTAATTTTCTCGGTTGCCAACTTGTTTAGTTTTGTGAAACAGAGCTCAGAGTAGTTGGAGTGTGGAGTCTGACTGGGACAAGAAGTTTAAAGCAGTAGATGGTGGTGGAGTATCAAGTTAAAAACAGAGGCATGCGTTGTGTTGAAACCCAAAATTGCTCATTAAGACATCTGCATTAAAGGCTCTCTGTTTACAAAATAATAGTTCAGATGGGCAACAAAACTTAAAGTATATAAAGCTGAATATGTGTAAGACACTGTCTGAGGGTGGCAATTTTACTGCTGGAAACCCTCAGAAGTAACAATGGTTGGACCAACTGTGAGAAGATTATTGTAAATCTGTTTCTTTACACTGTTTGATGGAAGCAGAAAGCAAAGTGAGAGCAATTAAAGTATTTCAGGAATATTCCATGAAGCGTCTAACAGGGCGTCCAGGACTGGTTTCAAGCCCAGAATCCCGGTCAAATCAGCTCCTCTTCCAGGGCACACAATCCACCTTAGAAAAACCCAAGCAAGGATTGTTTCTCCCCGTAACAAATGTGGCGCTTTGAGCAGGGAGAGCAGGGAAATGTTCCTTGAGGCTGAGCCAAGGGAAATGCGGAGCTGGGCTGAGAACGAGGCTGCCGTGGCAATAATCTGCAGCTTCCCCACCAGGAGCAGCCACCACCTGGAACAACAGGACTCCATGGGAATGGCTGAGCCCCACCAGTTCCTTTTGAAGAGTATTTCAGGGCAGTTTTAGCCTCGTTGGTAACAAATAAACAAATTCCCCTTCCTGGGAGATGGGGCCGGGATAGTCCCTAAATATCCTGGAGACAGGAGAGGCGCGAGAATATCCCAAATGAGCATCCAGGATTATCCCAAATGCAGAAGTGGAAGGAAGGGTTGTGTGCTAAACGAAGTTATATCAGGCAGCAAGAGCTTTCCTTAGACATTGCAGCCGTTAAATGCAGCGTTTATTGTCTGTTAATTAATATCTCTGCTTCTTGGAGCACAATTCTGAAGCACATAAGATGGATTAAGGGAGGTAAAATTTAACTTATGTACTGGCAGTTTAAAACATATTGTTGATTTAATCTCATTGAACTGCTCAACTGATCCATAGTACTGACCAGGAAGGACCGAAGAAGAAGAAAAGAATGAAAAATAAACTATACAGTAGCAGACATGCCCAAAGCTTCGTGGAATGAGTAAATAAGAAGATTTCATAAAATGAAACAGTAATTCCTTTCCAGAAGATTAACCAAATGGAAATGTTCAACATACAGGACTGGTTAATTAATAGTCAGGTCCATCAGTTCCCTGTAGGATTTTCCATTTAAGAAAGTCTCTCTTCTTAAAACAGAGCAGGTAAAATGATTGAACTACTGTGGCTTAATTATTTTAAGTCACTCTCATGTTTAAGTAGTACTAACCTAACCTCTGGTGTCAGTGTTCTCCTTTGCCTTCCCTTTAGGATAAATTTCCTCTTCCTAATGTTGCATCAATTAGAGAGTTCGTGTTAAATATGATTGTATTCGTATAGAAACTCCTGTTTCTCTAAATGTAGTGTCAGAAGAATTAGTGCTTTGCCATGTATAAAATACAGTGTTGGCCTCCTTTTTTTATTATTTGGTGTTAACTTGATCCTTACAAGTTTTCTATAAACGTAACTCCACTCCTCAGTCTTTAGCACTTCCCCGGATGAAATCTATACTGCGAATATTTTTCCTTAGTAGTCATCTTTGGGTTCGAAGCTGCAAAACCAGTGAAAATAATAACTGGGGTGTAGCTTAAAGTCATTTCCTTCCTTCCTTTTCCTTGACACTTCAAACTCTCACCTGCCCTGGAGCCCCTGGCAAAGGGGGCTCTCTGTGCTGGCCCAGGGGATCTTGGTGGTGGCTGCAGGACTAGAAATGCCTTTAAGGGCAGGGTGAGTTTTATTGGCAAAGTTTAAGTCTTCAGCTGTTTACCAACCCCCCCCCGAAACACCAAAAAAAATTTCTTAAGGGTTTGGTTGGGTTGGTGATAAGAAAAACCCTTTTAACCACGCCGTGTTTGTCCAAAAGGTGTAGAATTTGGATTCAGGAGTTATTTGAACTGAGACTTCTACTTTATAAAAAAAAAAAGTAGCAGAATGAGACCAAAATAAAGGGTTCATAGTACAAAGCAGAAGGTGTGAAAGAAAAGACTGCCCCCCTCAAATGGAATATTTCTTTATTCCTTCTTTTTCCTCCAGTAGGAAGCAGGAAAACGTTTAACTTCGTTGTTAAACTTCCCTGGCTTCATGGGGCAGCTCCTCCCTACGGTTTAACAGGCACTGAGGAAATCATTTCTTACTTAATCTCTCCCCTACCCACAGTGCTCATTCCAACTGCAGTGTCCCTTTTCTGCCACCTAAAGGAAGGAAAAGTGCCCCATGGGTTCTTCTCAAAAAGCAAAAACTCTTTTCATCCCTGTAGACCAACTTTTTTTCCCGCTAATTCCTGATAGTGTGGTCTCACAACGCGGTGAAGAGAGGAAAGGGAACTGACAAAATTCAGCATAAACTGTCATTTAAACCCCAGCATTTTAGCACAGGTATCACATACGAGAAATTTGGAAGGAATTTTTTTTTTTTTATCATGGCTGTGCAGCACATAGGCCCCAGTCCAGCAGAGCACTTAGGTCCATGCTTAACTTCAAACATGAGAGAGCTGAAGTCAAGTATGTGCTTAAGTGTTTCCTTTGCGTTTGCTGCCAGCGCCAGGACGGGGCTTTGGGTCCTACGGTAGCAGGTGAGTCATTCCATAAATCTCTCCATACTATGAAGTGATTGCATGACAGCTTTTCAACTCCAAATAACCATTCCTGGCTTTTTTGGCACCAGATGAATTAAACTCTGGCTGTTCGTCCATGAGTTTGTAGCGTCTGTGTTTCAAAATGTGTAATTTCACCTTCTGGCTGTGCCAGTTTGCGGATTTTTTGGGGTTGTTTCTGTGTGGGAACTTAGAGCAAGGACTCAGAGCTCCACCCCTGAGGTAAAAGGTCAGGCAGCATCAATTTGCCGAGAATTTCTCGAGGATTTCACAGCCACACGCTCTGTTTGGTGAAACAGAACCAGGTATTGAAATGACGACTGTGCCATCCTGGCGGCGCTCCTCAGCTCAGAACCCTCTAGGTTTTCCCTGCTCCCCAAGAGTTTGATTTGATTTTTAAACAGAGTTTGGGACGTGAGGAATCCTAAAGGAGCGAGGAGCCGGGAGCGTCCCCGCCCTTTCCCAGCTGGGCTTTTGGCAAAGTGTCATTCCTGCTGTTAAACACGGTGACCTTGCTGCCTATGATTTACTAACTGTTTTACAAACATTTCCTCACTCTGTGAGGTTTGATATGTTCTCCATCCTCAACAGCTCAGCAGAGCCACTCAACCGCCGAGCCAAACCTGCCTTTGTTTACAGCTTTTCCGGAAATTTTCGCAGAGGAAAAAAACTTTCTCCTTTTCCAATGTTTTATTTTTAAGTCAACACTTTCTATGGTTTATTTGCGCAAAGCAACATTCGGGTACAAGGTATTGCACCGTGTCCAAGTGGGAATTGCTGCCTATCTAAAAATAAATTCGGGGTCATGTGAACCAGTGCAGAAAAATCTGAAGATACCAAATATTACAGGACCTTTACATTTGGTGGTTCTTTTTTCCATAATATTCTGGGCCTGGATTTTTCTGAACTTTTTTTCCCACATTAGTTTCTATAATAAAGCATAACGTAAAATGATGAAACACAGGAAGGAATCTTCTTTTAAACAAAATTATCAGTGTTAAAAATAACAGTCCTATTTTCCCTCAGTGTGCATTTTTTTTTCTTATAAAGGCTTTATTTAGTACCCTTGTTATTAGATATACCCGAAGAGTCCAGTAATATTTAAGCGGCATTTTATTTCATTAAAAGCTTCATTTTCCTAAATGCTAATTTGCCTCATGTGCCTTGAAGTCCCACAGATTTAATTTCGTATTTTGGGCAGGGAACTTGAAACTCGGGGCGCTTTGGAGAAGGAAATCAGGCAGCTGTGCCGGGTCTTTGCGTTGAAACTTAGCACGAATTAAAATTAGAATGGGATGGGAATGTTTTCATTAAATGTTTTCACAGTGGAGATATGTTTCATGGAAATGGCCTTGTTTTGATGACAGTTTCTCAGGGTCAGGGTGGAATTTCTAGGGAAAAAAGGAGACAAGAATAACCTGGGTTGCCTGGAGAAGGGCACGCGGGGCTCCTCGTGCCCAGGTAGCTGGATGCTCCCAGCAGTGGGAAATTTCTCTCTTTTCCTTTTAAAACATACATTTATTTACCATATTTATCATTTCTACTGAAAGTGCTGCTGGTTTCAGCAGCAGGACAGACACACTGGCCTACAGAAAGTGTTCTTCGTTCTGAAATATTTCGTTTTTCTCTGGTGTTTCAGAGTCAGGAAATAAAAAGAGCTCTTTCATGGAATATTTTTTTGTAGATTGGCGGTTGATTATACAAAAGGTAAAGACATTCAGGGAAGGTCGTGTCCTCTATTAGGTGTACGGGTCACTCAGGACTGGGTATTAGATTTAAATCTAGTTCAAAAAAAACCTTAGTTTTGTTTTTAGTCCTGATCAGTTTGTTCTTTAAGCTGTGTATTTTGTGAATGTGTATTTTCAGACCTGTCTGAAAAATAAATGGGTTTTTTTTACATTTCACAGATTGGTAAAGTAAAATTTAAATGACCTGGAGAGGTGTTAACATGGAACTCCTGCACAACAGGAATGGATATTGTTGAAATACCTCCTTGATCTGGTTGTGTTTCTGTCCCGTGGCTATATTACATATATTGCATTTTTAATCCTGTGAAATACGAGTGAATTAGAATTCTAAATCTTCCTTTTAAATGCATTAGATTATTAATGCTGTTAAAGGAAATACCCACAAATGGAATTATTTCTGGAGGGTTTGTTTGCTTGTTTTAATCACTCAGAATCACTCAGGCGTTCAAAGGGAATTTTCTGTGCCAGGCTACTAAGGCAAAATGAGAGAAAGAACCTTCACCAAAGGAAAAAAAAAGCTTTAGATACTGATGAAAAAGACTTTGAAAACGCTTTGTGTCTAGAACTTGTAATTATTAATGTAATGTCTGTTATTTGATACCAGAGTTACGATGAAAGCTAGGAGGAAAAGGGTTTGAATAGTGAAGTAAATGAAAATTTACTTCATGCAAATTAAATAAATTCAAGTAAGTGAACATTCACTTCAGTTTCTAGCCATATGTGGGATGGAAAAAAAAATAAAAGGAGGAAAATAAAAGTCGTGTTGAGTGTGTTGCAGCCCCACAGAAGCTGCAGCAGTGCCAGTCCCTGGCTGCCAGAGCAGGGCAGTCCTGCCTCCCCACTCTGGAAAAACCCATTTCCTGCTCTCTTGGTGTGAAAAATCGAGGAATAAGTGAGTGCCAGGCAGCACATGCTGAGAACAGTGGTTCAGGGAGTGAAGGTGTCAAGAGCTGGGTGCTGGGTTGGTGTGCCCTGGGACGAGGAGGGGAGCCCCGTGCTCCCCCCGTGCTCCCCCCGTGCTCCCCAGGGCCGTGCTAGGGGCAAGGCTTCCCTCCAGCTCCTGGGGGGCTTCGATAAACTGCTGCCCTCCCTCCAACCAGAAAATAAATAGCACTGAATCTTCATCTTAGCTTGTCATTTTTTTTCCTCCCCCTTTTTTTTTTTTTTTTTTTTTTTTTTTTTTTGTTTTTTTTTTTCTGTTCTTTCCCCCCCAGTTTTTGTGGTTAGAACAATGAATATCTGCCGATGGATTCGCTGATGTGAACCCTCTCAGGCTTTGTTGAGATTTTTGTCTCTCTCTGACTAGGCTGTTCAAATATTCTTGTGCAGTTTGGAGGCTGTGTGACCTGATGCCAGGAGAGGCAAACCAGCACCGTCCTGCTGGACGTGCTCTGTCTGGAGTTAAACCCATGGTTCTGGTCACGTCCATCACCCCAGAAACGAAGAGAACAACCCGAGCCATGTGTTAATAAAAGAAATTCCTGCTTAATGACTTCTTATAAAGCAGCTGTCCACAAATCATAAAGCAGGTACAAGGCCTGACCGCAGGTGGGTTTCAGAAGGAATTTGGGATGAATCCTGATGGGAGAGAGGCGCAGGAAAGAGAAAAGGAGAATGCTCCAGTTGCTTGTCCCTTGCTGCAGCCAGCTCATCACTGCTCTCCGCATGCTTGTGGTTCCAGGGGATGATATAAGTGGTGTGGAGTGGTTTTGTTGCTATGGGAAAAGTGCTAAAAAAGGCTGAAACTCTTGTAGAGCTCCCATCCTCTGGGTATTTAATGTACAGTTTCTGCTGAGGACACTCAGAATTATACCTCTGCTTCTAAATTGCTTAAATGTTGAAACATATGGTCTTGTGTGCTGTTCACTAGGAAACAACTGGCTGTCTCCAAGCTGCCAAACTCAAATAAACTCGGGCTGGAGGAAAGGGGAATCTGCACAGCTCAGAGGAACTTTAAAAGAAAGGGGTTTTTACTGAGAAGCCAACCTGACGTATAGAAAAATGCTAATTAAACTTAGTGCCATATATCGGTAACAGATAATTAAATGTTAATAGCTGAGAAGTTTTTCAATTAAAAATGAACTGTGTGTGTCCTCTTGGTTTCTTCAGGGGGCCGTGTCGCTGTCGTTGGTGGCGTTCCCTGCTACAGTAATCATTTTAATAAAATGCAATTATCTGCATAATTAATTTCTTTGACTGCTCTGCTGTGTCCTTCTCCTGCAGAGGCCAGAATGTCAAAGATCAAGTAGACTGGAGAAAATAAAAAATTCACTTTGTGAAGGGATATAAAAAATACTTGGAATTTCAATGCATTGGCTTCTATTTATCTCAAATGTCAAGGGCAGTGTAAAATGTATTTTTAAAATGTGTTTTTGTATGGTTTGAGCCCATTCTTGGCGTAGTTGCGAATCTAGAGGGGCCATTGTTCTTTGAGAGAGTTTGAGGGGGTTTCTTTGTACAAAGTGACAAAAAGAAGACTTGGAGTACTGGGCTGCCATTGTTCCTGTGCGGCGCTGTAAAATTTGATTTGAAATTAGGACCTCGGGGCAAGCTCTTCAATAGCCAGTTTTTATTTTCTGCCAGCATTTTAATCACTCTTGGGCTTAAAGTGGATGACCAACATAATGCCTCTATGTTTAATAGAACAGTTCATATCTTGAAGGCCAGTTAACTGAATTCAGGGATCTGTCATCTGCCCAACATTAGTCTTTTCTGTTTCCTGTCTATTTATGAAGATAGCTCTGCACTCCAGCTAGCTCTCAAAGAAGAGCAACTCTTTTTTTCTCCTTTTTTTTCCTTCCCTTTTTTTTTTTTAAATTTTTTTTCCCCCCCTTCTGAATTTCTTCAGAGCTCTGCCATCTCTTTTAGCGATCCCTTAAAGGAGCCAGGCGGGTGTCACCAGATGGGGCTGGGAGGGGAGGGACAGCTGGAAGAGTCAGATTTCCCAGGGAAACGAGATGGTGGGAAGGGAAAAGCGATACCTGAGCCTCGTGCACCTCCTTGGCATTCACAGTCAGGGACGTGTGAGTAGGGAAAGCAGGAAAACCGGGGAGGTTTTTAAACAGAGGTTTTAAAGAGCTGATGACGCGCTTAGAGAACGGGAACCTGCGGGACATTTGGTCAAATTCCAGGGTGGGTTTGATGTGTTTGGGTTGTTTGAACGCTCTGGATGGGCTCACCCTGCCAGCCCGTGGCCTTTTGCGGGGCAGGTCCCGGGCTGGTGGCACTGGAGGAACTCGGAGTGTCGCAGGTTCCGCGGGGACCGCGCTGGTGGCACTGGAGGAGCTCGGAATGTCGCAGGTTCCGTGGGGACCGCGCTGGAGGCACTGGAGGAGCTCGGAGTGTCGCAGGTTCCGCGGGGACCGCGCTGGGGGCTCGTGGCCCTGGGGTGCCCACAGGGAGATCCTCGTGCAAACGAGGCCCGAACCAGAGGTGTAGGTCAGCTTTAAAGCCATTTAATAACTAGGGAGCACATAGGAGGTTTGCTGGTTTAGGAGCTGCCCTGGGAGTTGTAATTTCTCCAGCCCTGCCCAGCCTGAGTTCCTTGTCCCTGGCAGTGTCCTGCCCCTCTTGTCCTCTGCTGAGCTTGAGGAGGTATCAAGGTGGTTTCAAGCCAAGGGGGCGTTTCAAAAAGCAGCCCTACAGTGCAAACTGCACTTTCCTATCAAAGACATGAGGACTGTTCCCTCAAAAGTTTGGTTTAGGCTGCTCCAGGAGTGCTGATTGTGGCAGCGTGACTGGGGAAAGGACTTCAACCACCAGGCCGCTAACTGCTCATTAACTGCTGATGCTTTCTGATTGAGGTAAAACTGGGCAAAGCTGACACCAGCCCAAAGTAGAAGGGAAAATGTTTCATATCCCATTACTAATGATGATCTGTTGCACATTAAAATTAATTCCTAGCAAGCTGAAACTTGGGGTTGGTTTGCCAGGAATGAGACAACTTCAGGCACAGATGAGGATATTTCAGTCATCATCATCTGATGCCTTTGTTGTCTTTATTTGTCCGAAATCAACAGAATCCAGCTTGTTTTCCACGCTGTTCCTTGTGCAGATGCAGGAGCAGAGTGGCTCACCAGGGCCGGGGATCTAGGAGAGGTTAACATATTCAGCAGCATCAAGCAGAGCTTTTCATTCACGTTCAAATGGAGCTGTGTGGGTGGCTCCACAATGTGGGAAATGCTTTTCATTGAAGAATCTGAATATTTTGTAAGGAAGTGAATAGTTGCAAATAATCTTTTCTGTAGCACTGAAATAAAGAACAAATGAGCTATTCTCAGAACATACTGAAGCGTTACTGTCTTCAGTGATTCAACAGAGCTATACAGAAAAAAATATTCCAAACTTGACAGATTCATATCCTAATCTTTTGCTCCTTCTCCAGGAGACTGCGTGGTTTGTGTAGCTGATACTGCTGAATGAAGAAGGAGTTAAGAGGATATATTTGCTCCAGCACTGCCTTTTGGGAAATACAACTCAATTTCTTCAATTACAAATGTCAGATGGAACTCCAATAGTCAGCATGGGGCCCATGGGCTGGGTACATCCCCAAAACACCCAGCAGCTCACGTGGGCCAGAATTTTGGCTCCTTCCAGGCCCCTGAGGAGACTTTGGGGCTTCCCGTAGATATGTCAGAGCCCTGGCAGAGCTGCCCAGGGCAGTGCTGGAGTGCCCATCCCAGCAGGGATTTAAAGGATGTGTGGATGTGGCACGTGGGGATGTGGGCTCCTGGTGGCTTTGGCAGTGGAACAGCTGGAGTTGATGATCTTACAGGGCTTTTCCAACCCCAGGGATTCTCTGCTAGGATGTAACAGTGAAAATTCTGCTCTCCTTATTTTACTGAGGTGAGGTTTTCCCCTGGGTGCAGGGTTTGAAGGGCAGGGCCAGACCTGGGGAGTCCCTGGGTGACAATGCCCTGCTCTCCTGCCTTCCCTCCCGTGACCTCCAGCAGCGATGCTGCAGGAGTGAGGTGGGATTTCCCAGCAGGAAAATCACTGCAGGAATTCAGGGCAGCTGCTCCAGCCCCGTGTGCTCTGTGTTCCCAAATAATAAAACTTCAGCAGATCCAGGGCATGTCCAGGGCAAGGCTGAGTAGGTCAGCATCAGCCTTCACTAAACATGATTAACTTTATCCATCTCCTGGTGCATTTCTTTCCAATCCACTCCAGTGCTTGATTTAATTTTCCTTTTATGTAAACTCCCAAGATTTAGCTTCATTAGAATGATTGCAGGGATTCCCTGCTCATGGCTGGCTGCTCCCTGATCCCTCCGGGGGTTTCCTCCCAACCCCTCCGCTCTGGTGCTGTGGGGGCAAAACTGCAGGGCATGAAAGAGCTGGTGTGGAAAAGTTACTCTGGGAATCTGGCTGGAATCCTGCTTGGAAAAACGGGCAGCAGGTTGGATCTGCTGGGGAGGAGAGGAGCGGGTCAGGATCTCTGCTGGGATCCAGGCTGGAGGAGGTTTGTGCCTGTTTTTCTGAGCATCCTGTGGATCTGGTGGTCAGTAGATATTCTTCCTTTTATTTCTAATAATTAAAGATCTGTTTTGAAATCATTTGAAACAGATTTGGTAAAAAGTGCAGTGCCCTTATTCTGAATTACCCATTTTGCCTGTGCCCAGAAATGTTATCAAGTGCTACACAAGCTTTTAGTTGTTTTTACCTTTTCTAACAAGTTCAAAACTCAGCCACAATTGTTCCTAAGCTTTAGGAGGTTAATGTTGTATAGACCATTTTAACCACCATTTCAAACTTGTTTTATCACCAGGAAAAAAAGAAAAAAAAAAAAGGACTTCTGGCTTTTTCCACAATATTAGATCTATCATATCAGAGTCCTTTATTGAATATTTTATTGACCGTCTTCTTGCCCTATGCTAACCTGCCTGACATCCAAAGTTTCTCCCTCTCTGGAGAGGCCACGTCAGTTCCCATCAAGCAGCTGAGCGTGAATTTTTCCCTCCTTGTTTCCTGTGGATAACCTCCATCCCAGCAGGAGGAACCTGAGCCCTGGTGCATCCCAGGGACAGCCAGAGCCAGCAGCAGCTCGGGTGGGTTGGAGGTGGCCTTGGCAGGGGTCTCCACACACCAGGATCTTCCCTTCGGGGCTCGCATCAGCATTTTGTCTAATTTTGCTTTACACAAATGCACAGGTATTGAAGAGGAAAATTTCTTCCCCTGGCAAGTTAATTACTTGACTTCTCATAGAAGCAAAGCTTGAAGAAAAAGGGAAGAGGAAAATGCATCTTCTGCTTAAATTAGGCAGCCCGTCCAGGAACAGGGGTCTGATATCCTGCACTGCTGCAGTTCTAATTGCCTCAGTTAATTTTCCAAATTTTTTTCGGTTATTAATATTTAATTTTACTTTCTGCATACCTTCCTTTTTAAATTGTGTAATATTTAAATTCTATGTTCTCTGTTTTCCCGGAAAACCAGAAGAAGGTTGTGTCCCTGTAGGGTTTTCTGGCCGTACAAACCCTTTGCTTGCAGAGTCTGCTCTGCCTGGCCGTCCTTGAGAGCTCTGCCCTGAGCCTGCTGCCCCTCTCAATAACGTGCCCCTGGTTTTTTTTGCTGTGCTACGTGACATTTACTAAATAGTTTTAATATGAAACAGGTATAAATCTTTCATAATTCCTCAGCTGACATGGTTGAAATAATGGACAATGTCATTATGTGCCTTCCTTCGTATGCAACGATTGTTTGACAGACATTGTGGCGTCTCTGAGCGCAGCATCCAGGGCAAGGGAAAAGAGAATTTTCCTCCAAGCCATAAAGTATTTTAGGCCACCTTTCTTGGTGTATTATTTAATTTTTTTTTTTTTAATAGAATCTCAAAATATTTAGAAAACTTGTTTTCCTTCCGGGAATAAGAATTCACACAAGAACATACAACAGGACAACTCTACCTGAGCTTTGCTGTTCTTGAAAGGCTCTCAGGGAAAAAAAAAAAAAAAGGCAAATTTGGAAGAACAGATTATTAGATTGTGTTTCTAAGTGTATTTTCGTTGTGGTGGAGTTGTAGGGGTGAACAAAGTTGGTTCAAATTATATCTCTGGGACTGCAGTGTGTTGGCAGCAGCATGTGTCCAACTCAAAATGCAATAAGAAATGAGGGAAATTTAATTTTTTTATTGTGGTTATGGAGGTCTGTGGAGAAGGGTGCAATTCTTGGGGTATGTCAGGCAGCTTTGAGGTTTTTTGTGCCTTTTTTTCCCAAACTTGGTGTCAGATGTTGTAACTTAATTTATTTTCCCATTAGCTTTTGCTAATAATACTAAAACTTCCTTTAAAAGCTTTCCTAATTAATGATCTCCTTGCTCCCAAACAAAAACTACATTGTCTTTGAGAAGTGCCTGAGTATTTTAAAAACAACGGGCTGTTGCTAGGTTTTATTGCCTCATGAATTTAGGGTCAACACACCTATTATTTGCCAGAGTTAATTTGTGCTGGGTTATTGACTGTCGGCTTGTTGGGGATATCTGACTCTTGTAAAGGTTACACTCATCTCAAATGGTTGTAATTTTATTCTTCGTGCCCTGGTGCCACAATATTTAGCTAATAAAAGAAGGGGAACAGTTGTACAAAGGCAGGTATTTAACTTCAGGCTCGTGAGAGCGAGGGAATGAGGTTGTCGTTGCTCTCGGTACTCCTTCTCCCTAACACTAAATGGTTTTAATTTTCTTTTAAATTGGGAAAGGGAGAAAGACAACTTGTTAAAATCGTAAGACATATGAAAAAGTTCAAGATCCTTAGTTTTAGGATTTGTAATTTTTTTAATCAGACTTTTCAGGTGGCTCTGCCTGAGCTCTGGGCTTGTCCAAGAGGAAGTTTGGCCTCTTTTGCAAAGGGCTCCGTGGCACTAAAATAACCAATTCCCTGCTAAAAAGGTGGGAGAACTTGGTTTGATGTACAGCTTGTGTGTCAAGGTGAAAATATCCCCCTTGGACACTCCAGACTGAGAGCACAGCAGATAGTAAAGCTGGCAGTTGGTTTAAAAATCCCCTAAGAAACCATTCCTTTTGTGTTTACAATTCAGAATTAAATTGGGAAATTGTTCCTGCTGGTTTTCCAAGTGTCTGCTTCCATCCCAAGTCTGAGCCATACGTCCTTGTGTGCTAAAACCCAGAGTTTTCAATAAACCAGCCTTCAAACACACAGTGCCAAGCCCAACGCCTCTCGCTGTGCCTTGCTCTCCCAACTCCAGCTGATAAAAAGTTCCTCAGCAGAATCCACCTTAGCACCAGGAAGTCGTGACCTGTAATGTGGGAGTTGGAAAATATCCATTTATCCCGCAGGGTGCCCTGGGAAATGACGTGTTCCCGTGTAGGAAATTCAGGAGAGTGGTGAGCTTGATCCTGTTATCCCACTGTCTTCCCAATCCCTTTTTTTTTTTTTTTTTTAACACCCAAATATGTTGTTACTCCTTTGCTCCATTGTGGGCTGACAGAAACAATTCAAAAATATTCCTCAGCGTTCTGGATCTCTGCAGATCCAGGGTGCACCTGAGAGGAGTTTGTTCTGAGAGCCCTGGCACAGTCATTCCTATTTAAAGGTGGAGGGTTATTCTGACCCCTGAAGCCAGCCCTGCTGAGCAGGTGACAGTCTAATTCTTTGCTTGATTTCCAGTAAGCCCTGGCTCGTGGCTCTCTGCTGTAGATATTTATTGCTTAAAAAGGGGGAAGCATCTGAAAGTGGTTTAACTCAAGTCTAGGAGTTTCCCTGCCTGCCACAGCCACGCTGAGGAAGCACCTAAGGAGCTAAAGCATCCCTGCTTTTATGGTTGCTTTATAAATAACCACCCCAATCCTTCCTGAATTATTTTTGCTAGTTTACGGTGTGTGTATAGCTTTTAAAACTGGAAAACCAAAAGCTGGCTTTGTTCGTTTTCTCAGGAAATTGTAGCCAGGGCAGTGATTTCATAGCTAAGTTCTTACTCAGTGGCTACTGTATTATAAATAACTCTTCACCTTGGCCCTGTTTCTCCAGCCATTACACACTGTGAGTAGCACTTACTCATGAGCACAGAGTAGCAGAGAAGTAGATGATTCTGCTGTCATTACTCCCAGTTTTAGTACCCCGGCACATCAGGAGGTTTATTTTCAAACAAGGAGTCGCTTTCCTCAAGTTTTCCTACCTGGTGAGACTCCGCTTGCAAAAATTACCCCAAGGAATTGGTGCTGAAGATAAATCAAAAATGAAAGCAGTGAGAAGTGGGGAGGAACCGTAGCCTGGGATATTTGGAAGGGTGTATGCCTGGAAGCGGTGCTGTGGTTTTTCCTTGGACACTGGCAGGAGTGTGGAGCTCGGCAGCGCTGATGGAAGAGGCATCACCTCTCCCCTGCTGCTTTCCTTCCCCTCGCCATCACTCTGCTTTGCTTTCAAAGTGTAAATTAACTTAAAGGCTCAAAGCTTTTGGGAAAGATTCCAGAGCAGAGGTCATCTTTTCTGGCTGGTTTGTTGGCTGGCCTGTGTTTGCCCACATCTCTAGTGTTCACCAGCCGAGGGAGTTTATGAAATTTTGATGCAGGAATTAGGTTGTTGCTCATCTTGTACCTTCTTGCTCATATTATTGACAGTACCACTGAACTGCTTGAGGCAGATAGTATCTCAGCGATCACCGTGCTATTTCAGCTCTCCACTGCTGACAACATCAGAAGTGTTTTAACAGGGTTTTAATGGGCAGCCTCTGCAGCTCCTTGGAGGGTTGCAAATAGCTGCCGTGAAAAACCTTTTCTGCCGCTCTGAGCTGACATGCCCTCCTTTCCTTTCCTTTCCTTGCCTTTCCTTGCCTTTCCTTCCCTTCCCATCCGGCTGCTGCCTGGCTCGGGGGCTGCACCCTGGTGACAAGTCCCCGCGATGTGGGCCAGGCACTGTGCAGGTCCCTGCATCCTTCGGGGCAGCTGTGCTGGAGAGGAACAAGTGAAATGAAACCGCTGGGAAGGGCAGGGAACCCAAACTGCAGCCACAAATCCCCTCCTGTGCTGTTCCCAGCAGCACCACACAGGTTACACCGAGGCGCAACACGGGGCTTTCCCCTCTGGTTTTCTTCCTCACACATTTTTCATGATACCCCAGAGCAAGATTTCACGATTCTGAAGCGAGCAGCCTTTATTTTTTTCAGCGGGGAGCAGAATCGGATGGAATAAATCCCCCCTCTTCTCAAGACAAAGCGTTGGTTTGATGGCAGCAGTTTCTAGCTGAGTGGTTGCCTTGCTCTGCTTGTTACCAGAAATGAGGCTTGGAGAGCAGCTTGCTCTGCACTATGGAAAAACTTTCTCCTCCCCATTTTGCTTAATATAACTATAATGTGCCCTTTATCACACTTCGACTTGAGTAATCCCAGTTTGGAAATAGTGCAGAGATACCCATGGGAAAAAGCAGGAGAAACGTACATTATAAAAAAACACACAGGCCAAGCTCAAAAGATCCACTGACATGTAAATTTAATTAAAAAATTATAGGTTTTCAATGAGGGCTTGTGTCTTCAATTTACCAGTTTCCGTGACTTCTCCAGCAAAAGTGTTTCTTTTTTGCATTCTTGGTGGAAAACACGCTGAGGGCTATTACAGTCTCCAAGAAGAGTCTCTATTCTGTGTCACAGGGAAAAAATAAAATTACCCAAAATATGTACACTTGAAATAAGTAAGAAAAATATCCACTTTCCTGTTTTGTTTCATTTCTATCCTCTAACAAAAGTTAAACTTTCCAGTAACCAGCAGTGCATGAAAAAGCATGTCCTAACTGTGTGAATAAGCTTCCTTTTGACTGCATGTGCAAATTTCAGGGTATTTTTTTGTTCTTTCCATGAAAGAAGCGTGAGGTTGGATAAAACAGTGGTGAGTGGGTAAGCGGAAGAGCTGATGGCCAAAGGTAGAGGCTCATGATATAAAATGTCACTATATTAAAGAAGTTTTATTGTTGAAAATTATCAATTTCTTCACCAACTTAATGTTTAAGGGAAGAAATTCCAGCAAGGGAACCCAGCCTTCCTTGGTGTGATGTCCCAGGACCAAGGGGCGTCCAAAATCCAGATTCTCCTCAACGTCCTTGGCCTCAAATCGTGAGGGAAAATAAACCTTGAATCTCTTGGCTGCTAAAACTTAAAAGGGAAATCCAAAGGTCTTTGGAACTCAGCAGGATTAAATGCTTTTCTTAACTCTATTCTTCCATCCACTCTTCTTTCAGCAAAGCCCCGTGCAGGCTGAACCTCTCAAATATCAGGGCATGTAAAAGCTACTTCTGCTTAATACCCATTATTTCAGATTTTAATGCAGTAAAGGCAGTGGCTTTTGTGGTGCTTTCTTAAGTCCAAAGCAGCTGCTCAAAGGACCAAATCTTTAGGTTGAGAGAGAGGAGAAAAAACGCTTCTCTCTGGAATTTCAGCCCCTCAGTAAATAAATGGAGGAGATGTTCAGAGCAGGGCTGTGACTTTCACACTTTTTGCCTCCAAGCTTGTGGGTTCTGCTGCAAGTTGCAGCACTGAAAGCCACTGTGGTTTTTGTTTCTTTAACTTAATTAATAAAAACAATTCATCAGTAGCTGGTGCCTTTCAGAGTGGTTTTTCCCTGAGTCAGCTTACTGTGTAAGAGGTTCATTATGAATTACAATGAGCAAAACAGAAAAGAAATAGGCAGAATAAAGCTTCTGATGTGGTGGGCTTCTCTTAGCTGAGTTTATGTGGGGAAACTTGTAGCCAAAATGCTGCATTCTCGTTTATATACATTGTTCCATGTCTAAAATGAAAAAAAAACAAAAAGAAATTGTTGAAATGAGCCAGAGCAGAAGGGACTAAGGGAAGGTAAAGGAGCCAGTGCTGCTTTAGACTTATTTTTATGCAGATTGTTTGTCACCTGTGCTGGTTCAGTGGCTGCTTTGAAGTTAGTCTGGCATTAGTGTTGTGCCTTAGGCAAGGTTGTTTGCTGCCTCTCTGTCCGTGTTCTTTCACCTGCTTTTATGTTCACTTCTAGCTCATAGGTTTGCTCTGCCAGTTTGGATGCAGTTGTATGAAACTTGGCCTTTGGGTTTATCCTGTGGCTTCTGCTCGCACCGGCCATCCTTTGCCCTGCACAAAGACACGTGGTGAATGAAAGGCACCGGATTGGCCTGGTCATTCCTGAACTTCCCAGAAACAAAAATGTCATCTTTTTAATCTTGTTTCTAAACATGATCAAAACCGATTAGAAATCAGAGGGTCAGAGACACGTTCATTCAAAAGGGGGAATGTGGTGTAATTATGCCTCTGATGGTTGGACTCCATGATCCTGGAGGTATTTTCCAACCAAAATGATCCCGTGGCTCATCTGGAAGCACCAAGTGATTCCAGCAGCTGGGTGAGGATCTGCCTGTCCTGGTTTGGACTGTGCAGGATCAATCCAGAGATTTAAGGGATGAATCCATCACTGCAGCTGTTTCTTGAACATCGTGGAAGAGAAACCAGCCTGCGATTGCCCACGTTATGTCACTGCTTGAATCCTCCCTGTCTCCATTCCTTTATTCCCAAATATGTTTTTATCCCACCTCTTTGGGGCCAGGCAAGGTGCTGTACAGCCAAAGGGCACTTCCCTGCTTCAGGGTTGAAGATTTCCTTAAAAACAGACCCTGTGTGTAACGCTGGGTTCAATCGCCCAAAATAATGGCTAAAATTTCCTTATGTTGCCTGTGCTTCTTCAGCACGTGGAGCAAATGTAAACTGCAAATGAAAAAAAAAAAAAAGAAAAGGGAAAATAAAATAATAAAATGTCTGTTGTGCTTCCCTGAGATTTCCAGGTCCAGGGCACAGCACCCATCACCCCGGGTGCCCAGGCCAAGGCCGCAGTGACAGACTGAGACTCTGGGTCCTGCTTTGTAACATCCATTTGTATTTATGGCCCGCTTCTGAAGGGTATTAAATGTATAAAATATGTATGTTTAAGTGATGTATTTGAATCTCCAAGTCACTCCACCGTTAATGTGCTTTTAAGTGTTTTCATGACGATGTGCTTAGGTAGGAACAAATTGAGCTTGCAGGGAAGTTTAGGGAAGGTAAAATTTAGGATGCCTCGAGCTTCTTCAGATGGGTTTAGCAGCGGGAGGAGGCAGGACTGGAGTGGGGCTTCCCTTACCAGTTATTTTGTCTGCAGGTATAAAATAGAGATGCCAGGGAGCAGCTGATGAACGATGGCCCTGGCAGAGGTGAGGGTGTCCCTGCTTGTGGCTGTGACCATCCCAAACCTCTGCCGTGGCTCTGTGCTCTGCAGTGCCAGAGACGAGGCAGCTCATCCTGCAGATATTTCCAGTCACATGCTGCAGAGCGTTTTAGGCAAACTCTGTTTAAGCATCTGTCGGATGAGAACTATCAAAGCTCAGTTTTGTTCCTGGAGCTCTCGGAATATTCCTCGTGGGTTCCCGGGGCTGAAAGCAGTCATGTGTGGCAAAGCCACACTGCCAGGCCCTTGTGCTCTGGAATTTAGAGGGAAATGAGGATTCTCTCCCTCTCATTTACTTCCATTGCTGCCTCTTCCTTGATTTCCCTGCACCGAGGTCTGGCAGTGCAGAACTGGGCAGCTCCTTTCTAAAATGCAATATTTACCCTGTGCCCCTTCTGAGCCTGCGTCCTCAGCGACAGAATTGATTCAGTTGGTGCTGCTGCACTTTTAATGTTCCCTTTTATGTTCATGTTTGTTCCAACAGAGTGGCCACTAGCACAGACGACTTGAACTTGTATCACCCGCAAACTGACAACGCTGGAGCCACCAGTTTGTCATTATCCCTCCTAGTGTATCTGATTTAATTTTGCAACACTGGATTAATTCTTAAAATTGCAGTGCTTTTTGCTCGTTAATGGTCAGTAAATGATTCGGGGTGAGTGGGGGGGAGGGTTGGTGGGGGAATGGAATTTCATCAGTTTTTCAGTCGTTTTAATTCTTCTCGTTTTAAGTTGTTCTATAAATATGTCTTTATGGATGTAGTTTTACTAGCTTAAAAACATCTAATTGAAAACAGTTGCTTAAATCTCTTTGGATCAAGGAGGCAGTAATAAGCAAAGAGAGTATCTTATCCCTGCAATCCAGAAACGCTTAGTGACTGGTATACTCGGTGCATGTGTAATCAGCTTCTTGTTTCATCTAAAAACCTTAGCTCTTTTGGTGTGATTTAGTGCCTCCCCAGCAGCATGGCTTCCCTTGTCTGTAAGATTATCAACGAGTGAAACAAAATATTTAAACCCGAAATGGCCTAACAGGCAGAAGTGTTTGGAGAAGTCTCTGGTTTGTGCCCTCTCGTCGTGGGGCTGCTGCGTTCCAGCGCAGCCGGGCCTTGATTCGAGCTCTGTAAATTAACAGTTTGTTGGACATTATGTAATGTTATTCTTATGACTGAACGTTTGCATCGGGCAGGACTGATCTCTGCCATTCTGTAACGCCCCCCCGGCAGATGAAGCCTCTCTTAGAGGGGATCAGCCCGGGCTTTTACCTCCTGACGCTGCCTGGGAGTCCCAAACCGCTGAGCTCCCGGGGATGAGAGCTCCGATGGACCTCTGCCTCCTGAATTCTGCGGGATTGGGTTTGGCAAAGGGGGTCGTGGCTGGGATTTGGGGTTGGGGCCTCGTGTGCTGTTTGCTTAATGTCAGAGGCGTGGATCCTTTCTGGCTGATGGGATGTAATGACTGCCGATCCCCGTGCGCGGCGCGGGGGTACTTGGATGATGTGAATGCTCAAAATTATGTTGTTAATACATTTAAACAAGAATTACTGACGACCACTCTGGCTGCTGGCCTGTTTTTTCAAGGCTCCTGCCTGCGTCCCTCTGGTTTGAAATGTTGGTGCCATTTTCCAAAGGGATCCTCAGGAAGTGCCCCAGCAAACCTCGGAAGTCTGTAAATGATCCGTGGCTCGTTTCCAAGCGGGGAGGCCGGGAAAAGAAAGCCAGTCTGTGCTGGGGGAGAGGGAAGGAGAAACCACAAGTTTTTCTTCATGCAAGTGGGAAGTCAAACAGGTTAAATTACCTGAGATTTAGTGATATTTGTTTTTTTAACATCTGTGTTATTCATCTGAATTGGACTGTCCACATGGTCCATTGTAATGTCTCATTAGGGGTCGTAATTAATGCACGTGGCAATTTCATAAATTGCAAGCCCACATTTGATAGGATTCCGTGTATCTTATTCCTTAAACAGGCAAACTGTGCCATGGACTTCACTCAGAATGTTGTGTCATTTTCCTATTTTATTTCTTTCCTTTGGAAATGTCAAATAATTTCACACAAACTTACGAATATGAAGGATTCAAGATCAGCAGCGTGGCAGCACCACAGGATTAAGGAGCACACACTTGTGCAGCTTCTGATTCTTTGTCCAGGGTTAAAACTCGGAGTTCAACCCCTGAAAATTCTTGTTCCAAGTCTTTGTGATAAGCAAGCAGCACTTCACACAAGGCCTTTGTTGGAAATCACCCGTGGTTTGGGGCTTTAAGAAATGCCTAAGTGTGTTCTGCCCATCTAAAAGCCATCCATTACAAAAAATAATCAGACATCCTTTTTTTTTTTCTTGTACATTTGTGTCATTCTGCGAATCAGAAGCATTTTGTGCGCTGAGGGCGATGCGCTTTGCTTTTGGAATTCCTGAGTTTCACTAAAGCCCTGGGGTATAGTTTGTTCAGGAGACCTGAGGTGACCTGTAGATGGGAGCTGCTGTGTCCCTTTGCTGCTTAGCAAGATCATTTTAAAGAGAGGCTGAAATGCAGTGTCCACATATAATGCGATAACACCCTGATCCAAAGAGAAAAGCAGTATTTTTGTATTAGCTGACCCATCGAACGCACAGTCCTCTAGGATGGGCAGCTTCCTCATTTGTAAATGACAAATCTCAGATGGAAAAGAAACCGGTGACTTTTCTGAACCCCCAAATCCTTCTGCAAGCAGGGCTGGGGCCGAAGAGTTCCTGTGGAGGTTTGGGTTCTGTGTTGCTGCTGTGGATGCTGAGCTCTCTGCAGGCAGGGAAGGTTGAGGAGAAAGGAATATTTGGGTTGATTATAGGATAATGTGCTGTCCTGTTTGGGAACCAGCCTTTCCATTCTTCGGGACTTAAAAGCTCAGTTTTTCCCCGACATCCCAGTGATTAACTGTGTATAAACACACTGAGAGTCTGAAAAATGAAGAGGAGGGACCTGCTCATGGTCCTCATTTCCCATGGAAAGCAGGAAATGTCGTGTTTGAGCTCCTGAGCTGCCCTCCTGCAGTTTAATTCACCTTCAGATTAATTAAGAATCTTTATTGCCATTGTCTTGGGGTTGGATTAGCTTCCAAACTCTAAATGAGCTTCCCTCAGGGAAGGGTGATGCCTGTCTCCCTGTGGATGGGGCGTGGTGGGGACCCTCTGCATCCCAAGGCTGCGTTCATCCGGGGCAGCGCGTCGCGTTCTGAGGCGCAGAACGAAGTCCTTGCGCCAGTCGGGAATTCGGTGGGGTTTGCTTCCGTCTGACAGCGTTTCCAGACGGAAAGGAGCCGCCGCCTGTTCCTGTGCGGGGCCATTTCCATCCACTTCCACGGGGTCCGGGGCTGGGGAGGGGGCCTGGCCGCTCTGTTTTCATAGCAGGAGAACAGATGTTATTTCGCTGCCCTGGCTGGGAGCTTTTCCTCCTCCCCCAGCCCTGCCGTAGGTGCTGGTCTTTTGAACCAAGACGAATTCCACTGGAAGTGTTAGAAAGTTCAGTTCCATTTCCAGGGTTTCTTTCATGATTCCTCCCTTTTCTTGCACGGTGGGTTTAGGAACGTGTTAAAGCCGGTGGTAAAGTAATTTATGAAGGGCAGCTGGAGTTCAAAAGGTTCAAATATACAAGTTCAGTTCCAGCATCGTTTGGATCTTCACACCTCGGTGTCCCAACAGAGAAACTGGATACCGAGTTTTTACAGGTTTTACTGTAAAAACTGAGCCCTCCAGAACTTTTAGTAACTAATGGATTTTGCAGGAGTGATTTGACTACCCTGGATGTCCATTAGCTGGGTTGCTTTGATGTCTTTGCTGGAAACCTAAATGGCTTTTACTTGCACTTTCTTTTTTTTTTTACCAGTTCTGTGTTTGCAGGAGATGTCTTTTGTATCACAGTAGCCGGTAGGAAAAAAAAGTGATGTACTCGAAAATTGGAGGGGCATTTAATCACAGAATATCCTAACTAGAATTTAAACTGTTATCTTCTCAAGAAAGTTTCCATATGCAGCTCACCAATCCCAAGCTGACTACATGCAAAGTTTTAATCTTCGGATTCTTGAATTCCTTCTTTTCTGTGCGGCTTTGGTGGTGGTCAGATCTAATCCTCAGGAGCTACATTGTATTGAATCTATATTTCTCTCCTTTCCTTGCTTGTCCCACTTTGTTACTGGCAATGGGGTTTGAAATATCCTGAAAAACTGTGTTTTCTAATAGGGGGTGATTGATAAAACACCTTTCTACCTCGTGAGCAGAACTTTAGAAAGTTTCCTCTTGTATTTATTGAGCTGCCAGGTACTTTAATTTCATGTAATACACTGTTCCCATTAGAGGTGCACGCCTTTGATGGGCAACTCTTAAAAATATCTTGCTGATTTAAAAGAATTTTTCATCATTCTGTTCTTCGTGTGCCCCCTTACACTGAGTTTATCTATTTTCCATCACCAGTGAGAATTCACTTTGTACCCTGATATTAAGAGCAAACTTCCTCTGTGTTGCAAAACGATACAGAATAAGGAAAAAAAACCTGAAAAATACTGATTTTTCTGGGATATCTGACAATTCTGTAGATCTTACACATGGAAAAAGTGTCTGGCACAAGAGCAGAGGAATGATCAAACCACTTCCACTTGGAGGAGGGGGCGTGGGATGGGCTGGGGGTGTTTCTCCCTGTCAAACAAGAACTTAGGAGGAAGGAGGTGTTGGAGCTGGTGTGGTTCCCCACACAAGGGTTTTATTTTGTGGTGGAAAATCTAATCTTTCCGAGACCATTTCTCTTGGGTCTAAGTCTGAAGTCTGCTTTATATTGGGAGATTGGCATGAAATCCACAGCACTTAGAGAGGATAAAGGCCTTTGTCTCCAAAATGTACATTTTTTTTGGAACTGTAAAGGCAGTGGAACAAGAAATGGTTTTAAGTATATAATGTTAAGATTCAACCTTGTAATCCTTTCTCAAGTAAAAATATGTTATAGATCAATTTTATCAATTCCTATATTTTTTCCATGTGTTTGAGAGCATTCACTTAAACAGAAAAGGAACCTTCCACATTTATCTAAAAATTGAAGAATTAAAAAAGTTAATTACAACCTGTAAGGATTGTCACTAACCAGAGTGGCATCTGCTGGTTCCTCTGTAGACACCATTTGATTTCTGGGAGAATTCAAAAATAAATTCAATAAAACACCATTTCTCTTATTGCCTTTCTTATTTGCATGGTCACTTTAAAGGGCCCCAAAGCCTGTTTGTGCATGAGGACATTGGGCAGCTCCTCAGCTTCAAGGTAGATTCAATAATATTTTGAGAACTGTTGTGCTGTAAATAACCTGCAGTGTTCAGAGCCTTTCTCTGCTTCCTTGAAATATTCCAGGAATAGGAGAACTACAAGAAATCATGGGCAGAAAACGGGGCAGGCTGAGGAAGGGGAGAGCTGAGAGTGGGAAAGGTGGGAGGAGGTGGCTCTGTCTGCATGTGTGTGTTCAGTTTTCAGTCTGCAGGCAAAGGGGACAGAAGAGACAAAATCAGGAGGAGGAGTTTGAAAGGAATGAAAGAAGACTTCTTCAGTGAGTACGTTAGAAATTACCTCAGATAAATAGATGGAAACAAGAGCAGACCCCTGACTAATGTCAGTTCTTCTGGCACCAATGGCTTCAATCAGTTTACACGAGCTCAGGATCGGGGCAGACTGGCTCAGATTAATTTTTTAATCTGAACTTCCAACGTCCTTGCTTAGTATACTTAAATTTTAAGTTTTCAACTTCACAGATTAATACGCAACAAAACCAGAATTGCCGCAGGTGCTGACATGGAGAGAGAGGTGATGAAATAGGTCAGATGTCTGGTGAGCTTTGGTGTCAGACTGGAAGAGCGTGGGGTTGGATGGGATTTCGGGGAGGAATTCCTGGCCCAGGGAAGTTGTGGCTGTCCCTGGATCCCTGGCAGTGCCCAAGGCCAGGCTGGGCAGGGCTTGGGGCACCCTGGGACAGCGGGAGGTGTCCCTGCCCATGGCAGGGGTGGCACTGGATGGGCTTTAAGGTCCCTTCCAACCCAGATTATTCCGAGATTCTCTGTTTCGATCTGTTTTTCCAAAAAGCCACACTTGCGGCTTCCCAAGAAGAACCACAGCCTGTGACATTTTACGAGTGAGTTTTCTCCCCAAAATTCCTCTCACACACACAGGTATTTCTTTCTGAGTGTTTGCCCTCAGCTCTGGGGACGTCAGCAGCAGCTTTGTGCCCAGCCCTTGTGCCTTGCGCAGCTCCGGTCCTTGACCAACAAACAGAATTACGAATTTTCTCTCCTTAAATGCCTGATTTTGGCAGTTGGTTGGTTGGCCGCTGTTTCGCTTCCATTCAGCTGTCCGATTTAGAGCAAAGCATGGGCAGTGTGGGATGCATTTTTGGTCAGGGAGCAGCAAAGGGCTTTGGCCATCCCTCCTCCGGCACGTCCAAGGCACCTCCTGGAGTCAGGCTGGAGTGCTTTTAAAGTGAGCCAGCATCACTTGGATGTGGCTGAGGTGCAGCAATTTGGGAATTGCTCCCAGCTGGTGGAGAAACGATTTCCAAGCAAGCTGGGTGGCTCTTTAGCCGCTCGTCCCAGTAGAAATAAGTTAAAATATATAGAAATTGTTGCTTTGACAAATAATCTAACGAGCCACTCAACTTGCTTTATGTATTGAATGTGGTCACTTGACAGTTATTATTATTTTCTAATGATATTAAGTTATAAATTATTAACAAGTGTTTAATTTCAGTCCAAACAGACCCAACAAAAGGGATTTGTGCAGTTATGAATTGCAGCAAAATACAAAATTGTTGAGCTTTTAGTAAACGCAAACTTGGAGACCCTGGTTATTTCTCCCTCTTTCAACAGCCAGTCATGAAACTTTCTTGCCCTTTTCACCTTTAAACTTCATTTGAACTTGGAAAGAAGACTTGTGAATTGTGGAGGGGGGAGGGAAAAAAAAAAAAAAGAAAAAGGGTGGGGGCCAGGGGGAGAGAAGCTCTGATTCTGTGTTACCGTAACAGTAATTCTGGCAAAATAATCCTCCTCTTGTGCATGAGTGTCTGCTACTGCTGCAGGGTAATCAGCTCACATGACATGCCTGGAGGCTAATGCTGGCCTGGGCTTTCTTTCTTTCTATTTTTTTTTTTTTTTTAAAGTCCATATTTAAACAAAGGCTGATTATCCAAACAAGAATTTGGACTGCATCAGCTGGACCAGTTAAATTATAGTTAGTAAAACTTGGCACCTCCAGAGCTTGGAATGTTACAATTACAGCTGGATCCTCGTTTGGTAGGAGCCGTACAAAGTAATAAAAGTGGAGATTTTTATCTTTATAGGACATAGCTTAACTCTTTGAACGCAGAGGACTAAGTGCCAAATATTACAGTTAGTGCTCAGACACAAAATTCCGGGCCAGGAAATGGGATAAACAGTTGTATCCGTGCTGGAGTATCCCTGCCAGCACTGGGGTGGATGCTGTGGCACTTGGAGTGGATGTTCATTATCCCCCAGGATCCCTCTGAGATCAGGAGCAAGAGCACCAACAGCAACTTGTTGTTGAACTCCCTTGTCTTCCTGTTGTCTTTCTGACAGCCTTGCTGTGGTTTTATCTGAATTTCTCTTCTTTTTTTTGTGTTTCCTGTTGCTGTGAAAAGGGTTTGTGTCGTTGAGGGGTCTGGGCAATCCCCGGAACTGCTGCGATTTTCATCCCTCTGGAAAGATGTCTTCAATACTGGCTTGAGATCCTTGTGGAGCTGCTCCAGGGTGGGCAGGAGGCAGTGGGGAGAGAGGCAGAAGTTGGGTTTCGTTTTAGCAAGCTGCTGTTGACCATTCCAGACTTCTTTCCCCTCCTTTCCTACAGGGAGGGCTTGCCTTTGATTAGTCACTTGCAAAGCTGAACTTTGACTTTCTGCTTGTGTAATAAATAGCTCTGGTTGCCAGTCAGAAAATGAAAGTTCTTCTCCTAAAATTAAACCGAGGGCCCTTATCATTAGCCTAGAAGAAATCAATGCCTTTGCATTAATTCCCATGGAGTGGGGCCAGTTGACAGCTTTCCCTGATGGAGCTCTGTGCTTCCGTTCATCTCAGCTGCTTTTTTAGGAAAGTGTTTGTTGTTTGCATTTTCTGAAAACCTCTGCGAGGGATAAGGATCAAAATTCAAGCAGTCAAGGCTGTCCAGGGTGTTTGCAAGAGCCCACCTGCCACATAACCAGGCCGTACCTGGAGTTTTATCTTTGGTCTTCTTCGCCCAGAATAAAAGCTCCCATTCATTAAAGCATGGAGAAGTTAATTTCCTTTCTCGTGGCGGTTTTACCCTGTCCCAGTGTACTTTTGCCGGTGACAAATAATAAGGATAACGTGATGGCTGCAGCCACGATGCCGTGGGAGCTGGGGGAGCAGGGAGCAAGGCTCCTCTGATGGGAAGGACATGGCTTTTCTTGCCTGGAAAACCAAGAAGTTAAAGATTTTTCATCAAGATAAACGTGCAGATCCATAAGGTACAGCTCGCTCTGGGAGGAATGATACCAACTGGAAGTAAGAAAGACCTAAGGAGAAATTGCTGGTTAATGTTTACTCTTTAATTACTGGTTTAATGGAGTGACTTTACAACGTGACCTTCCCAGTGGTGCTGCTTTAGCAGGGGTGATTTGGGTGCCTGGGAAGGAGCAGGAGCTGTTGGCTTTGGATCCAACACTCAGCATTTTCCGTGCTCATGGCTCAAGGGAGAGCTTCTCCCCCTGGAACCAGGACATGGGGCAACTTTGGGCCACTTCCCGTAAAACTCCTGAGTTTTTGTTGGGGGCCGTGGAGCCTGCAGGAGGAGGAGCCCAAACCTGCAGCCTGAGGGTGAATATTTGGACTTTTTTGAGGTTTCCTGCCGTGTGCCTGGCAGGCCATCAAGAGTTTCTTCCCCGGTTTTGGGGAGGAGTTTGGTTCTTTCGGTGCTCCCCAGTGCTTTGCTCTCTGCTCAGCTCTCAGCCAGCCCCGAGGAGCAGCAGGGATGCCCCCATGAGTCTTTTCCATGGCAGGATTTCATTTCAAGCACCGGCATTTGCTTTCTGGCTTGGAGAAATCCTCTGTTCATTCCATCTGCTCTCCTTGCCTTTTGTCAGTGTTGAACAGACTCACCCTGAGGCACAGGGAGGAGACGGAAGTGGCGCTTTGCTGACTGAAGGGACCCAGGTTTCCAGCCTGGATCCATGTGCATCCACCAAGGAAATGTCCTTGGATCTAAACAGAAAAGGAATCCACAGGGCAGGTTGGGATCCATCACAGAGCCGTTGGCAGAGGGAATCTCAGATTTTAGATTCTCTTCAGACAGCTGGAACACACTTCCAGCTGCCAAGGAGGAATCAGCAGGAACCCTCCGTGGATAAGTGTGAGCAACGAGCTCTGCGTGCAGGACACAGCTTCTTTGCTCTTCAAATATTTCCTGTAATGCTAATTAAGAAACAATCTTGGACTTTAGGTAGCCAATATTGTATTCAGAAATTATTCCCAGTCTTAATTTTTCTCATGTGTGGCCTTAATTTATCTCCTCTCTCTCCCTCCTCCTCAGTTTGGTGGATTTATTCCTGGATCAGGAGAGGAAGCAGGGCAGGAGTTGGGTGCCGTTCCAGAGCTCTCCTGGAATTAGAGTTCTCACCCTTTTTATATCATGGGCTTATTGTGAATTAATACTCACTTTAACCTTAAACCAGCTCAGATTAAATTATGGAGGAAAAAAGGAGCAAATTCATGGTGCAGGAGTCGAAGTTAGAAGGATCCTCAGTGAAATTTCACCAGTCAGAGCTGCACGTGGAAAGAAAATGTATTTCTCATCGTGCATGAGTCGTATCCAAAAAGCCCACTGTGTTGAGAAACAGAAAAAAAAGATTTTGAACTGTTTTCTCACTGAAATCGTTGCTACAGGAGCCACTCTTGATGCTCCAGATGCATTTTAACAAGCAAAATTATCTTGAACTTATTTATTCTTAATTAACATTAGCTATATTTCCCATGCAAGCACAGAAGGCAGTTTGAGATTTGCATTTTTATCTGTGTTTGGATTTCTCCGGACTAGTGGAACACACAAAACTATTTGTAGCCTTCTGAGGGTAGGGGGGATGCAAATGGTTTGGGAGTTGTTTAAATCAGATTTCTCAGTAGAGTCAGAGTTTTAGGTGAATGGAACAGCAGCCAAACCTACTGGTTCTTGTGGGTTGATTTTTTGTTGTTTGAAGCCTAATTAAAGTAACTTCTGCTTAAAAATGAGGAGGAAAACTCAAATTAAACGTTGATATCTGTGATAATTCTATAATGCAGCTTTTTTCTCACAAATTGTGCTTGGAATGGAGGTTTAGAAAGATGGCCATAGCCGAAAATAATAATAAAGAAATTCTATTTATGCCACAAGTTAAGAATTCCCATCACCAGCAAATCCTAATTTACTACTCCATCTGATTTCTGATGGGAAAAATCTAATTGCTTTTGTACTGGAAATAAAGTTGATTGAACTCTTGAGTTTTTCCAGTGCCTCCAAAGGTTATTTCCCAAGCAGTGCTTTTTTACAAACTGCAGTGGTTTTTTATTTATCTGCTTTTTTCAGCAGATGAACATTCACTGTTATTATATGTAGGGGAAGGGAGACTCTTAATTCTGAGCCCTGTTAATGTATTGGTAGGTGGGACATCATTTGACTTCCATAACTCCACATGAAATCTATTAGAGATGTGATGGCAGAAACTCCCTAGAGATAAAACTGTGTGATACAGGGAGCAGCTAAATATAATTTTTGTGGGTTTCTTGCTTTCATATCAAGCTCTGCATTTCTTTCTAGAAGGAAACACTTGAGGACTCCTGCCTGTAGGAACTGTTCAATCAGTATTAACAGGCAACTTGGTCAGAGGTACAATCCTTGGAAATAATTACTCCGGAGGTCCCTGGGCTTAAGTAGCAAATGTCAGTCATGAAAAACAGAGATTTATTTGTGGTTTTTTTTTATTTTTTAAAAATTTTGTAAAGAACTATTAAATTTCTATTTAGTTTAGGAAGCTAAAAAAAAAAAAAATTTGGTTTTGCCTTTTGTTTTCACAGAATCAGAAACCATTTACTCACGTCTATTCCGTATAGTAATTTCTGTGGATTTAATAATTTCAGTTGACCTGAGTAGTACCTGCTGGTGAGAGGAGAACTGATCACAGGCCAGCAGCTTTATCACTCACCACAGTCTGCCTTGACAAACTATTTAACATGATCAGTAAAACCCAGCTTTTCTTGTGAGATATCCAGCTCTCTCTGGTTTTGGCAAATCCCAAACTATTTGGAGCCTTGTGCTGCTGCAGGAAAGCTTTGCTTTGTAGCAATCCCAGGGAGAAAGGCTCAAAGCAAGGGTGGTGGTATCCCTCAAACTGGGATCAAACCTTCCAAACCTCAGAGATTCCTTCCAAAAGCTGCACTTGAAAGCTTAGGTGGGTTTTCCTTCTCACAGAACTTGTTTTCCCGTCACTCAGGCAAATTCCTTTGAGTCCTTTCGCCCAGCAGGAATGGGTCTGCCCTTGGAAAGGATTGCTGTGGGGAATGCTGCTGGATTTTGTAGGCATCAGCACTGGGAAGTCGCTGAAAATGAGTCAAAACGACCCAAATGGCTTTGGTTGGGTTTGCTTTACATGTGGAGGAATTACCGAATTGACAGAATTACGTAACTGGAGAAACCAGTTGTTTTTGTAATTATGGTGATGTTTGTGTCTGCCAGGAGACTTCCAGTGCAGCAGGTTTAAACTGATCCAATTAGTAACGAAATTGGGGTAATTAACCTATCCGTTAATGAAATGTGTGCACGCACACTGCCCTCAGTCCCTGGTTTGGGCTTGGGTTCTTGTCATTACCCTGCTACAGAAAGCAGATTTAGCTCCATATAATCTACGTTTAAAGCATTTAGAGCCATAGGATCATTTAAATTGGAAAATAACTCGAAGATCATGGAGTTCAAGCGTTCCCCAGCACTGCCAAGGCCACCACTGACCCAAGTGCCGCATCCTCAAGGCATTTAAATCCCTCTGGGGATGGGGACTCCACTGCCATGGGCAGCTGTGCCAACCCTTAGAGTGAAGGAATTTTCCCAAATATCCAACCTAATCCTCCCCTGGTGCAGCTTGAGGCCGTTTCCTCTCATCCCATTGCTTGTTACGCGGGAGATGAACCCCACCTTGCCCCTTACACTGAGCTGGAGAGTGAGAAGGTCCCCCCTGAGCATCCTTTTCTCCCGGCTGAGCCCCCCCAGCTCGCTCAGCCTTCCCCAGCTCCGTTCCCCTCTGGGATGAGCCTCTCTCTGCCAGGTGATGGGCTGGAACATCCTCTAGAGGGGAACTTGGCTGATTCCTAGGGCTTCTTGTGGCTCTGCGCCCCTGGGCCTGAGGTCACTGTGCTGTTGCACTTTTGGAGGGGTGATCCTCCGGGGAGGGATGGTTCCCATCACAGAGCCCAAAGCTGAACTGGCACGTGGAACAAATCAGCTATTTTTGATAACAGGGCCTGTGGTAAACGCTGGACAGGGTTCCCCATAGTGGGGCTTGTTCAGTGCTCAGGGAATAATTCAGGGAGAGGCACCCAAGGCCGGTCTCAGTGCAGGACTCACAGAAGGCTCCTCCAAGACAAGGAGCTCTCTGGATAAACTCCTGTGTGCAGCAGCACTGTGGAAAATTTTACTCAGCAGTTGCCTTCCCTTGAAGTTGATTAATACAAGATTTCAGTGTTCCCAGTCCATTAATCTTCACAAGCACATCTGCATACTGAAAAATGTTTTCAAAAACAACATTAAAAAAAAAAAGAATTACAGGCGCTGATCATTTTGGAGATAAAAAGAACTTAAAAGAGTGACAGTAAACTGCAGTTCACTAGCACGATGTGAATCCCAATCCAACGTGAGAGAGGGGCTTTGCCACTCAAATATTTTAATTGGGTATCAGCAAAACATTGAAAAGTGGTCGTTCTCCAGGCACTGGATGCAGTTCCCACAGCGAAATATTCTGGCCTGTGTTGCATCAAGTAATAGTATCTTGCAAGTCAAAAAGGTATTAGCGAAGTGTTGGAGACATCACAGGAGGAGCTGGAGGTGAAGTTTGGGCTGTTGAGGAAGTTAATTACCCTGAGAAGAAACTAATAGTGGAGGTGTGCAAGAGCCAAATGCCAGGAGAGCAGGACTGGGGATTTTAGGAGTGTACAGCTAAAAGTGGAGAGCTGAGCCTTTTTTTTCTAGCACATTTGTTGGTACAAACAGGGTAGCAGTGATGTCCAGATGCCTGATATTCCCTGCAATGGAGGATTTTAAGGGTTCCCTTCACCTTCTGAAACTGCAGCTTAATGAACAACAAACCCCACAGTCGGTGGTTCGACCTCGGATTTCGATTTATTTTACCAAGTACTTCTCTAGTAAGGAGATACCTGGAAAGCCTGCCAGGTAACTTTGTGATCCCTTTCCCGTTTCTCCCAGAAGTCCTGAGAGCCCTTATTGTACGAGGCAGCATGTGCTTCGAGAGGAGACAGCAAAACAAAACCTCCTGAGCTCTGCTCTGCGCTTCCAGGGGGGAATTGCTTGGTGAGGAATTCGGGGCTTACAGCTCAGGCAGGATCTTAGCGTGCACCAACCTTCATTTGATGGGCTGGGACACTGCCAGGCACCTTCTGCCAGCTCTGGGGACAGCTGTGACATCTCCAGGGCTGAATTCCTGTGTCTCCTCCCAAGCCCAGCCCTTCCAGCAAGGCACAAGAGCAAACCAAGCATGAAAGAGCTCAAAGTGTGGAAAATTCAGTTTAGCCCTTATTTAGTTCAGATTTTTACTGAAAGTAACTGGATCCTAAGTTCATTTAAAGAACTAATTTTCTAGATCCGCGTGTTTTTATAGTGAGGGGATGTTGTAAAGGAGTTGTTTATAATGGAGTTTATCTTAGGCATGGAACTTTTTGCCAGCCTAGTATCAGGAACGGTCTGGAAAAGCCTTCCAGTGGTGGTAGCTTAAGGAAGGAGACCAGGGTGGGGGAGAAAACCTAATAAAAATAGCTGAGATCATTCAACAGTTATCAAGAAACAGATACTGCAATTTTATAACAGAGAGCACTAAAAGTATATGCACTCTTAAAAGGCAATTAAAATGTATACTCCAAAACTATAAAACATTTTCTTTTCATCTGGAACATTGAGGGCAGATTACAACACATTAATAACGCTTTGTTTACAGTTCAGTTTCTGATGGCTTCCAAATGCAGTCTGTGTAGATTAACCAGAAGGAGTCCAGTTCTCTTTTAAGAGAGCTTGTAAAGGAAAGCAATGTGGTAAGATTGTTATGAAAAGCTGGTGTATTTAGGAAATAGCACTTAGCAGGGTCTCTCTGAATGGCTGCCAGGTCAGGAAGCTGAAGTGCAAGGCTTGGCCCCGGTTCAGGCCCCCCAGTCCCGGCTCCTTGACCACACAGTACGGCAGGAGCGGGAGCAGGAGCAGGGCCCGGGCAGGCCGGAGCCCCAGCACGCCCCCGCCGCTTGGCACCGGCCTTTTCACATAACCCGGGGCTCCGCGGGGACGGAGGCAGCTCGGGAAAATAGAAATGGATAAATAAAGCCGGCCTGGGAATGCAGCGGGGCCGCGGTCCTGCNGGGGCAGGCAGTGACAGGACGAGGGGGAATGGCCTTGAGCCGGAGGAGAGCGGGTTTAGATCAGATGCACAGAAGGAATTGTTCCCTGGGAGGTTCTGGCACAGGCTGCCCCATCCCTGGACGTGTCCAAGGCCAGGCTGGAGCCTTGCAGCCATCACCGCGAGCAAGCCCTGCTCCTCACTCTGCCAGGGACAAGCCTGTCTTGATATTCAGCTATGAAAAGACATTCAAACTTGGTTGCATGATAACGAACCCACAACTTCATTCCTCTCTGGTGTAGATCCCTCTGTCTGAATTATCCCTCTGGAGCAGCCTGGGATAGTGGGAGGTGTGGAGAGGCTGCCAGGACAAAACAGGTGCCTGAGCTCCTCTCCTGCCCTCAGCGTGGTTTATCCGCTGCAAGAACTTCTCCACATGATTCTCGTTCTCATCCCAAAGTGGTTCCTCCAGCACTATCTTCCTGATTTTTGTAGTCACAGGGATGGGGGAAACAGCATTGGCCTGGAGTTAGTTTGGTTCATGAGCTCGTGACTTCTGCCACTCCTGGGGACTTTTTCATTGCTCTTCTCTCTTGGGAAAAGGTCAAATGGGACAGGCTGCTGACCTAGCACACGGTGTTCTTCTTCAGTGTCTCTGCTGTCCACATTTCCCCCTTTTTCCCTGGCAGCCAGCTCTGTGTTAAGGAGAATAATACAGCAGAGAAACTTCATTTTTCTGCAATGCTGCAACGGTATATTTTATATTAAATGCAAAGGAAACACAATTGCTCTCCACTCACTCCTTCATGAGAGTTGTCCTTCGGATGTGCTTCCTTTCCCTGTATGAGTAAAAGCTGATCATTTGTCCAGGCTGTTTTCAGGGCTCTAAAACCCCTCTTCTGCCCTTAGAAATTGTTCCCCTGTTTAGAAAAATCTGCTTTTCACAGCCACTAAGTTCACCTCAAAAATATTTTTATGGAGAAATGGGAGGGATAAAGCGTGTGGTTCCATTCAGTGCTTGGGTTCCTAATAACTCCAGCCTTTCCTCGGAAAGAGCCCTGGGTATTTGTAAGATGTTGCACATTAGCAACTCGTCTGTTTGATGGGAAAATCTAATAAATTGCTGTTACTCAGAACTGAGTAATTACACACAAAATTCAGTGTGAGCACGTGAGAGAGGAACTTCAGCTTGTTCTTGGTTTCAGACAGTGTCTCATTAAGCCACCCTAATGCCTTGGATATGCAGCAGAAGACTCAGAACGTTAACACTTCCATTCTCATCTCCATAAATGAGGATTTGAACACATAATTCCCTGAGATGAGTCTATACCTCTTGATTTTTATTTCTAAATCTATGCTCAACTGGCAGATGTTGGGGAATAGCTTTTAGCATTTTTTCATTTAGATTCTGATTAAAAGATACGCTTGCCCCCCCCCCCTTAAAACCAGCAAAACTAATTATTCATGAGCGCAAAAATCATCATCCCCGACTAAGAGACATCTCAGCTGAGGGTCAGCAGCAGATAACGTGAGCTCTGTAACAACTGCGGCCCAGAATGGTGCTTCTGGATTTCATTATCTGCAGGAAGGGAGGAGAGGAGAAAGTTCAGGAGCTGCTCCTGCCTCTGCTCCCACCTGGCCACGCTCAGACCCCCGGTGCCGTGTCAGGAGCCAGGGAATGTGGGTTTGCTCGGGGCCCTGGGCTTCCTCTGCTTCCCCTCACCGGGCTCCAGCTCTCAGGGCGTCATTCCCAGCGGCTGAAAAGCTGAGGAAGGGGAAGGAGCAGAGAAAAGCTGGTTTTTAAGCTGCTCCAGGGTGACTGGATTCCTTCAGCTGTCCGTGTACTCCAAGACCTAGTCCTGGAATAGCAGCTTTCCCGTATTTATTGTTCACATCCTGCCCAGTTCCTGGTTATTTGTCACCACACCTTTGTTACCATCAGGATGAAAACGTTTTCAGTTTCTTTGCTGTACTCCTGGTTTGCTTCCTGATGTTGTGCAACGCGTGAAATCGTGATGCTTTGGGCAGCTGGAGCAATGGGGAGGGATCCAGATTTGTACCACTGTGCATTGTCTAAAACCCCTGACTCGGACAAAAACAGCATATCTGATTTCATTAGCTGAGAGATCATAATCCAATTATTTTATTTTTAATTTCTCTTTCCTGAGCTCTTTTGCAGATGCTGCCTTTTGGCCCTTTGACAGAAGCCTTGCAGCCTTCCTTATGAAAATCCCAGATTGCAGCCTTCCGTGGGGGTATTTCTTGAGTTATAGAGTTAACCTGAGAAGGCAGAGAAATGGCCTTATTACGTTGCTACAAGCTGCCAGCTCCTCGCTAATATTTTAAAGGTGTGGGTGCATGTGTTGCTCTTGTGTAGTATCAGTTCTGTCTGATTTTGTAAACAGAGCCCTGTGAACCCTGAGTACCCGAACTGCGGTGTAAAGGCAAAACTAAAATCACTCATTTAAGGTCATCTGTTTTTCCTGACACACCAAAGGTCTAGGAGAAGGAGTGAGCAAGCATCGTATTTCTCAAATACAGAATTTTTACAGTGGGAATGTGTTATAAAACATTCTGCCAGTGTTGTTTCCCTTGGGATTTAGAGTGAGAGACATGAAGGCTGACAACTCTCTTCCTGTTGTAGGTCAGAGCTTCAAGGAACTCTGTAATCTTCCCACCAGCTTTACTCTCTCCTGGAACTCACGGTTAAAATTAGATGCTGGCTGAACTTTAGCAGTTCAATTTGAAAGCTTTTCAGAGGCAAAAGTAAAACAACTGCGGAGAGGAGTTTTCTCACAGTGCCATTTTGAGAACCGCTCTGTGCAGAGGAACGTCCTCCGTGAACCGACGGCGCTCTTGCCCAGATGTTTTCATAAATCACGATTAGCAGGACAGGCAACGGGGCAGCGTGGAAATAACCTCTGTGGGTGCTTGCTCGTGCAGTGAGGTATCTTTCTTCAGGATGTTACGTTGCATTTTGGGTTGATTTCTGTCCTTCTCACCGTTTCCCCTCCTGCCCCGCCGCTTGTCGAGCGGTTTCTGCCCCGGCAGAAAGTCAAAGATCAAACCAGCAAGGGGGGAAGAGTGGGTGACGAGGCCTTACAGTAAGTGCTGTGAGTTACGGACTGCAGAACCAGGAATTAGGCAGGAATTGGAGTTCCAGCAGCCCGGGGAAGCCTGGGCACACAGTCCAGGAGGGTGAGGTGTTCTGCTTAGTCTCTGCTGCAGGATGCTGTGCCCGTCCCGCTCGGAGCCCAGCCTGCCTTGATTACCCCTTTTATTCAGGACTCAAAACAGCTTGTAAATTTTTTTATCATTCCTTCCCAGATTGTGTGGAGCGCATTGTAGCCTTCCCTTGCCTTTTCCCACATCTGTTTTCCAAACTCATTACTTTCATGTTATTAGGTTCATTGAAAGCGTCGTGTTTATTTCCATCCCGAGAGTTTATTTTTTTATCTTCTGAATTAATGCAACAACTCCATCAAACGATGATTTGTTGTAGAAAAATCACCATCTATCAATTTTTCCTGCATATTAGTTGTTGCTAGCACTGACTCTGTCCACACACTGTTACCACCAGCAGCCCTGAGAAGCTGCTGTTCTGAGTGCAGAGGTGCTGTGCTGGGAGGGCTGGTTGTAATTTCAATTTCTTGTCATAGTAGTACAAATACTGTCATTTAGGAGGATTCTCTCCTGAGAAGAGCTTTTGTCCTCTGCTTGCTTGCACAGAACCTCACACAACATTTGTCTGATCCCAGCTGAACCCAAGAGCTTTTCTTTAATACAAATATTAACCTGAGCCCGTGGCCAGTCCAACAACTGTCTGAGGATGCTGAAATGTCCGTGATTATCACGTGCCAGGCTGATCATCGTGCCCGTCTCGTTCTTGTCTCGTGGTTTTGTCAGGTCTGTGTGTTATTTTTGCCACCTGTAGTTCCTGCTCCCAGTTGCATAGTGGTGTGTTTGGGGTTTGGCTGTCGATATTAATCAAATGTCTAAAATATTTCCTTGGGCTGGGACCATCAGGTGCCTGTGCCATGGGAATAGTCAATGTGATCCCAAATTCCACACACTGACACGAGGTGAGCTTAGCAGAGCTCTCCTGTATTTAATCCAGCTTGGAATTTAGGGTAAGAAATCCACAAACACACCATGTGCTGTTTGTCATTAATTTCCCCTTTTTCTCATTGCAACTATAGACATTTCCTACAGATGAGAAAATTAAGTATATGTGGCTAATCACTCTTAAAAAAATCAAGTGATACCCGTTGAAAAATCTGTGGAAGAGGGTTTTTTCCTGGAAAAATCATGGGAGGAAAAGTGCTCTTCCCTATGACCATGGCTGTGCTGCCAGCCTTGGTGCTGGCGTGGCTTTAGGAGAACCAACCAGGGCTCTGTGGCCTGAATTCCTTTGGATTTTAGGGACAGATCCTGACCCCACAGATGATTCTGGGTTCTGTGGATCAGAACTGCTCCGGTCACTGGAGATCTATAGCTGTTTGTGCATGAACTGTCCATCCCAAAGGCTTCCCGAAGGGGTTCACAGTAAACTTCTGGCTCTCCTCTCATCATCAGCGAGTTCAAAGGGGTATAGGATTGTATTTTATTGTATTGTATTTGATCAAAACGTGCAGTTTGCTCCTTCTTGTCCTCAGGTGCTTAATTTATTTTATTCAAGATGAAGGCGCTGCACGTTCTGGCTTGGAAACATTTGCTCTCCATTAGTATCTAGTAACCTCTGGAAGTGCAGGAGAAGCTTTTGGCAACTGTAAGCAATTGCTGGTTATTAATACCAAAGCTGTAAAAATGAAAATAGGAAGTCACTGCATAGGCTCTGAGTGTTAGTGTTGTTTACATTCTTAATTTGATTCATATATTAACCACAATTAACATACTCTCTAGATTTCGAGCATATGTTTCTTCTNCCCACCCCCCTGATCTGATCTCCCTCATCCCCCCCATTTTCTTTCGTAGCCCTGTGGGCTATGGAGGGATTAATTGTACCAATAAACACAACTTTATTTTATAGTTTTATAGCACGATTAGCTATCAAATACTCTGTGCTAAAATAACATTTGCTAGGCTGTTTCAAGACAAAGTTTTGTTAGGCACAGTGGGCCTTTAATCCCCAGAGGAGTTCAGCTAACTAAATATAATATTAGTTAACATACTTTACTGATGTTAAGAAAATACTTCTGTGCTACTTAGAGATCCTTAGCCATGGTATTCCACTGGCAGCAAAGGCTCTTTTCCCTTGCATGGAGTTTGTAAACTGGAGAACAATTTGCTTGATTAATTCTGCTCCTTCTTTTAATGGTGATAGATTTCTTCTATTGGAAATTCCCATCAGCATTAGAGACAGCCCTTGATTCTGTCATCGTGCTATTAATTAAGACATTAGAGGAAATTGCTGTTTACATAAGCTTTTGGGAGCTCACAGTTAGGAACAGCACTTCATCCCTCTTGTGCCATTTTTCCACTGATCTAATTCCCCTGCCTCGGTTGGGCTCTTTTGAGATTTATTTCTGATACAATTCCCTTTACTCCATGCCAAATCACAAGATCCCAGAATGGTTTGGGTTGGAAGGGACCTTAAATCCCACCCAGTGCCACCCCTGCCATGGCAGGGACACCTCCCACGGTCCTGGGTGGCTCCAAGCCCTGTCCAGCCTGGCCTTGGGCACTGCCAGGGATCCAGGAGCAGCCACAGCTGCTCCGGGCACCCTGTGCCAGGGCCTGCCCGCCCTCACAGAGAAGAAATTCTTACATATATTGGCATCAATTTTATTTATCCAATATCCAGAATATATTTTGCCAAGAACATGAGGGTTAAACTACAGAACAGTCTTCCAAGAGGTGACAACCTCACCGTGTAAAACATTTAAAGTGAGACAAATGTCTTTGTAGAGAGCGATGCTGTGAGGGAGGGAGGGAGGAAGAGGTGAGGTGGCTTTACAATTTCTGAATGCACTTGGAGTTTTGCCTGTGAGACCAAATGAGGAAGAGTGAACCCAAACTCAAGGAAAGCATCAAGAAATATTCCAGTGGAATATTCAGGCAGCTGTCTTTCCTGCAAGGAAGCTTTTTTCATGTGTTAAGAGCAGGTGGGCGTCCCTGGGATGGATTTTCTGTGATCTCAAGGGCTGCTCACTGCTCAGAGTGGCTCTGAGTTTCTTGCNATTTATTTTATTCAAGATGAAGGCGCTGCACGTTCTGGCTTGGAAACATTTGCTCTCCATTAGTATCTAGTAACCTCTGGAAGTGCAGGAGAAGCTTTTGGCAACTGTAAGCAATTGCTGGTTATTAATACCAAAGCTGTAAAAATGAAAATAGGAAGTCACTGCATAGGCTCTGAGTGTTAGTGTTGTTTACATTCTTAATTTGATTCATATATTAACCACAATTAACATACTCTCTAGATTTCGAGCATATGTTTCTTCTATCACAGAATCGTTTTTTTTTTTCCTCCGGTACTTTCCTTCAGACTGTTCCTAGTTGGAAAAGCTTTGAACAAATTCAGGCAGTGGGGAGGAACTGTGATTTGCATTATTTTAGGGAATCCATTTGTTGGAATGGGGTGGGATGTTCTGCTGTGCAGTGACACATGTAACGGTGATTGGGGGGATGGAGATGTTTTGAAATTCACCTTTTTTCTCTCTCAGGCACTCCCAGATGGAGATGGTGTTCNTAGCCATGGTATTCCACTGGCAGCAAAGGCTCTTTTCCCTTGCATGGAGTTTGTAAACTGGAGAACAATTTGCTTGATTAATTCTGCTCCTTCTTTTAATGGTGATAGATTTCTTCTATTGGAAATTCCCATCAGCATTAGAGACAGCCCTTGATTCTGTCATCGTGCTATTAATTAAGACATTAGAGGAAATTGCTGTTTACATAAGCTTTTGGGAGCTCACAGTTAGGAACAGCACTTCATCCCTCTTGTGCCATTTTTCCACTGATCTAATTCCCCTGCCTCGGTTGGGCTCTTTTGAGATTTATTTCTGATACAATTCCCTTTACTCCATGCCAAATCACAAGATCCCAGAATGGTTTGGGTTGGAAGGGACCTTAAATCCCACCCAGTGCCACCCCTGCCATGGCAGGGACACCTCCCACGGTCCTGGGTGGCTCCAAGCCCTGTCCAGCCTGGCCTTGGGCACTGCCAGGGATCCAGGGGCAGCCACAGCTGCTCTGGGCACCCTGTGCCAGGGCCTGCCCGCCCTCACAGAGAAGAAATTCTTACATATATTGGCATCAATTTTATTTATCCAATATCCAGAATATATTTTGCCAAGAACATGAGGGTTAAACTACAGAACAGTCTTCCAAGAGGTGACAACCTCACCGTGTAAAACATTTAAAGTGAGACAAATGTCTTTGTAGAGAGCGATGCTGTGAGGGAGGGAGGGAGGAAGAGGTGAGGTGGCTTTACAATTTCTGAATGCACTTGGAGTTTTACCTGTGAGACCAAATGAGGAAGAGTGAACCCAAACTCAAGGAAAGCATCAAGAAATATTCCAGTGGAATATTCAGGCAGCTGTCTTTCCTGCAAGGAAGCTTTTTTCATGTGTTAAGAGCAGGTGGGCGTCCCTGGGATGGATTTTCTGTGATCTCAAGGGCTGCTCACTGCTCAGAGTGGCTCTGAGTTTCTTGCATGTTAAGGACTCTGAGAGTAAAACTCTCCAAAGTCTTTCAAGTGACCAGATTGTTATAAAATCCATGACTCAGTGGCGCCTTTCCTCCTGTCCTCGTAGTGTCGACCGCCCTTTATGCTATGCTAGAAACTCATATGTTTTGATCCAGTGTAATCCAAATGTATTTAGTCTGTATTTTATTCCACTTTGTAAACACGTTTTTTCCATAGCTGCAAATGTCTCCACAATTATTTGTTTCAATTTGTAAATTGAACAAAAGGCTTTAATAAACAATGTCCTCAGGCAGCCTCTCATCGTCCTCTCATGAAGAAACATGATTTCTAAACCCAGCAGCCTGTAAACTCCTTAGAGATTCAAAGGGAAAACTCCCACCATTTTGTCCACCTTGGCCATTTAGAGGTTCAGGGCACTTCTTGCCATGAATAAACTCTGTGGCTGGGTCTGTAAATAAAGTTGGGAATGGACAAGTTGGCATTTTGGAGCCTGCTGCTGGTGGCACTGCTCTCATCCAGTGGCAGTAAGAATTTGTTGGAGGAGACTACAGGGCACTTTATTGCTTGATTCCGTGTTCGGCTACGCTCTGTAGCTGACCAGAATGTTCGATTTTATACTTTAGATTTCTGCTTGTGGCTACGAAGCTGTGATTAGACAAGTCTAAGCTCCATCAAGCAGCTCCTGGCTACGGATCCTGTAAACGCGGGAGCTCGGCCGTCACAGCGGGCTGGGATTGCCAGGACAAGCAAGGCTGCAAACTTCACTGGAAATTCAGGCTTCTTGTAGCATCCCAAGTCCACAGCTGCATTTTAGCAGTGGCTGAGACAGCCTTTAGCTTCCCTAGATCCCGAGGAATTTGAGCTGGAGAATTCCTGATTCATGTTGTTTAAATCACTTACATAAAAGTGTACGATGCACTTACTCGTGTGTGTTGGTAACATAACACACACCCATTCATAGGCAGGAATTCCGTCTCCAAACATTGGAGTGGTTACAAAAGAAAGTAAATCTTGTGCTGGTTCAGCTCATCCCAGGATGAGGTTGAAGGATTTTGGGAAGGAGAAAATAAGAGCAGCCAAAGCCCAACTAGAACTTAATGTGGCTGCTGCCATAGAAGACACAAAAAATGCTTCTACAAATCCATCACCAACAAAAGGAGGGTGTAGAGGAGAATCTCCATCCTTCTGCTCAAAACTGATGTCTGGGAGGAGGGTGTTGGGGTTTTGCTGACAGATCACCGGCAGGTTTTCCAACCTTTATTAAATCTCTCTCCTTGGTACCAGTTGCAGACACTCTGAGTTTCAGTGTATTTATCCGCCCGTGTTGGTTTTCCGGGCAACAGGAGGGGTGGGATTGTTTATTCTCTTGCTTTTTTTTGCGCTTTTTTTTGCCTTTTTTTTTTTTAATCTTTTTTTATCAGCCTTTCCTTGGGGATGGAACTGGTAATATATAATATTACATCTGTGGTTCCCTGCTAGGTGATACTTGTCTTTCTCACAGGTCTCCTGCTCATTTTGTGCAGAATAATGGCGTGTGAAGTTTTTGTTTTGGCTTTGGCCAGATTCTTCTCCCATTGACTTCATTGTTAGTGCTAATAAAACCATGGGAAATGTTTTGATGGGTAGAAGATTGCAGGGACCTGAGGTTTAAGCTTTGATACTGTATTGGCCGCCGCACATAATCTTTGGTAAACCAAAGATAAAAAGCAAAGCTTGTTTTAGAAAGCCATGGGCTTTTCAGAATGACTCTTGGCAAGTTTTGGTCCTCACTTTGTCAAGTATTTGTCCACATATCAGTAGTTTTGTGCCTGTGTTTACGCTCATTTTGCCTCCGGGCTTGTTTTAGTAAGTCGGATAAAGTGTTTATTATGTGGGTTGCAAAATATGTTCCTAATGGTGACCTAACCCGTGGTGCCACAGAGACTGGGGGCTGTTGGGCTCTCCTGTTGTGCAACAGAGAGCGGGGCAGGTAACCACAAGCCAGCCTTGGCCACCCTTTGGGGAGCCGGGATGGTTGTGGCAGGGCAGGACTTTGCTTTCCGCTCCCTCAGCGTTCCCCGTTTGCTTGGCTTGGCCGGAGGCTCCTGGCAGGCTCTGCTCGAGGCTCTTCCATTGCCCAGAGCCTCCCCTCTTCAAAAATCAGTGCGAATTGCAGCTGCTCCGGGGGCTGGCTTGGAGTGGCAGCGGTGTCAAGGCTGCTGGTGCTGGTTCTCTCGGCAGATTCTTTGGGGGAGCTGCTGGGGAAAGGTCTCTGGAGTTCTCCTTGCCCTTCCACCTCTGCTCAGCTTGGGGCTGCTCTGCTCTGTGGCCTGTTCGGAGCCCTTGTGTGGACACTTACCGCAATTCCAGCTGGTTTGAAAATGGATTTGGGGAGTCTGTTTCCATCCCTCGTGTGGTTTCAGGGTGTCTCCCGCGTGTCATCTCCCAGATTGCTCCCAGTGTTGAGGAACTTTCTCACTTACAAAAAGCCCCAACAAAAGCTCATGTACCAACTCTTAACCTAATGGAGGCCAAAGAATTTACTCTAAAACATAAGTTAGGTCACAGTCCTTCCAGAGCCAGAGTGCCTCCTGCAGATTCTCCTGGAAATAAATAACAATGAAAAAGTTTGCTCTCTTTAATGCAATAATACGTAGGAAGGTAGGACTTGTATTAAATTACTTTATATGTGATAAGATGTGATTATAATAAAGAAGGAGATTTATGATTGCTATAAAAAGAAATGTGATTGTATTATAGTTTAAATAAGTTATTTGCATTTCAGATTTATTTTGGAGTGGTGTCTTTAGGCACCAGCTGTACACTGGGTTCACATGTGCCAGGAGCTGTACAGAGAAAACAAGATTATTGCTGCTTCAGGAGCCTTGAGGAAAGCTGTGGCTTCCCGAGTTGCATCTGGGAATAAAAGTGGGTTTCATGTGAGACCTTGTCCCTTCACTGCTGGCCAGTAAAAATTACCTGGAGAATGGACTTCGGAAGGTGTGTCATGATCAAAACCTGATCATGGTTTTAGTGGGTCCCTCTAAAAGGAAATTCTTTATTTCCCCCTCTACTTCAATTTTTTTTTTTTAATCTTTACCCTTGCATTAAGTACAGCCATTCATCCCCCAGCAGGTACAACTGAGATCCGAGGCTGTGTAAATAATGTAGGGCGAGCTGACTTGGATGAGGTGCAAATTGGGATCACACGTCTGCTGGAGTGGAGTGATTTACATTCTCTGGTTACAGCAGTTAATTGTGGGCGCCCTGATAAGACTTGTTTACTGCCACATCAGCTTGGCCCAGGCCTGCTGAGCATCAGCACGGGCTGATTGAAGGCTTGATTGCCTCCTCTGCTTACTGCTGCAAGGGTTTCGTGCAGGAAAAATCAAAATGCCATCTCTTCTACAGCCTGCTCGGGACCTGAAATTCCCACTTCAGGCTCTTCCCTCAGGAAGCAGAAGTGTTAAAGGATTAAGTCATCAGAAAACGCATGTTCGGGAGAACTCTTCCCTATAAACACCTTTCTTGAGCCTAACGAAGGGCTGGACCTGGTGCCTGGCTGTGGCCATCGCCGGGAATTTGGACATTTCAGGGCCGTGGCTGGGACCGTGCTCAGCTCGGAGCTGGGCTGCGGAGGAGATGGCCCAGACCGCGGCGCCCGTGCCAGTGGAGATGCCAGGGCTGCCAGTGGAGATGCCAGGGCTGCTCCTGGGGGCTCCCCGGAGAAGGCAGCACTTTCTTTCTTCAGTGTTTTTCTCTTCCATCTTCCTCAGCTTGTGGCTGCCCTGGTGCTGTCTGCAGCAGCACCAAGAAACCTGAAAATAAATTCGCATTAAATGCCATTCCGGAGGGTGAGGGATGCTCCTAAACCAGTCCTGGTGTGAAAACAAAGCTTGACCAAAGCTTTAAATCCGTCTCATACGTGTATGAGAAGAGTTGGTTGTACCCAACAGGCTCAGATTGCTGGTTTTTTTCCCTAAATTGGAAGAAAAGCAGCATCATGGCGTGTGTTTTTGAACATTCTGGGTGTTCTTTCACACCCTTGAACAGCCCCAACTTGAGCATCCATGGATACATCAAAGATAGGACACGTAGAGTTGTGAAACAGCCTCCATTTGCCTTTGGTGGTAAAGGAACTAAAGGAACATCCTGTGATGATCTGAAATCTAAGCTGGAAACAGGAAAAATGCCCTGTGAGCAGAGCATGCATACAGGAGCGATTTTATTCCCCAAGGTTGTCCCCTAGACAAGTTCACAGAGGAATTTCAGCCTCACTGAGAAGAGGAGGGGTAAGAAATTACCTCAGTCCCTCAAAGGAAAATTCAGCAAACTTTCAAATAATGCATCTTGAATGGCAGTATGTTGTATAGGTTGCAAGATGCTGGTTAATGAATGTTGAATTAGGATGTCAATATTTCCATTCTCCAACCTTTTAGGGTAATTTTGCATGAATATTAAAAACAAAAACAAACAAACAAAAAAAGCCCTAAAACATCCAGCACATGTTTGTGCAGGATTCGGTTTTCAAGGGCAGCTTGATCTGGCCAGAAAGTTTCAGTGCAAGCAGTGGCCTGAAAAGAAAAGATGCCACTGTCACCTCTGTGGGTCTGGGGAGGTGCCGGGTGGTTCTGCATGTGTTTCGTGGCTTCTCTGTGTGTTCCTGCAAACGACAACATCAAATCCTATCAGCGTTGCGGTGAATTTGAGTTTGATTTTTTTGTGTTCTTGTGTGGAGTCCTGCTGTGCGGGGATTCTGGGGGAGAGGAGAGCTCAAAGAGATAACGGAGGTGACGACAGGGAAGGGCATGGCTGGGCTTTGTGGGCACCTGGCCGTGAGCTCCGCTGGCGTCAGAGGGGTCACCTGTGCAGGGCAAGGTGCCCGAGTGCCCAAGTGTGACTTCCCCAATGCCCAAAGTTGTATTCTGTGCACATCTCATCCTCTTAACCCACTGGAATTCCTGCTGGTGATGCAAATCTCCCAGCACCGAGTTCATGTTAGACCCCGGCTTAATTTTTGGATGAGCAGCAGAGGCTTCAGTGCTTTTACAGTGCAGCAGGAACTGGTCATTTCCCCAAAAAATGATGGATTTGAAATCCATTCAAATGAGATATTTCTGTCTCGTGACAAGAGCTTAATAGTTTCTTGCATTTGTGTTTGGAAACATGCTCTTTGAACTTTTGTGTAACGTTCAGCCAGTGTAAGGCAAACATTCTTCAGCTGCTAATAGGCTGTCTGGTGTCTGTAATTCAGTTATTTAGCTTTAAAATTAACTGTATATATTTGTAAGTTTTTAATTAAGATGTGTTTCTACTCGGAGCTTTTCAGAGCTTACTCAGAGGCGCATCAAACACTCCACAGTTTTGGTCTTTCCTCTCTTGCCTATTAGCTTCTCCCCCTCTGCTTATAAATTTCTGATGACAGACATAAACATTTACCTCCGTGGGCATTACTTAACTCTGAGATCACTTTGTTCTATAAATACAAATAAATAAAAGGCCCTTTAATGGGTGAGGGGAAGCCAGCAGTGAAGTGGTTAAAGGTTTGTGCCGGCAGCCTGGCCAGCAGGAGCTGGCGGTGTGGAGCAAGGGGGACGCCAGCCTGTCTCTAAACTTTTTGGCCCTCCCTGAGTGCAGAGATGAAGGAAGAGCCCTCTATAAATCACTGGAGATTAGAGACCCTGTTCTTGCCGACTCTGCAGGGTTGCACTGCTTAATGTCAAAGCCTCACGTATTACTTTAACAGCACTCCTTTTCTTTATTAAATCCACTTTGAAATAAAAAAAAAAATAAAAAAAATGATGATCTTTCCAGTGAGGGGGAGAAGGTCTAAAAGGATTTAGAAAGTATCTGTTATGTTACATTACGGAGACTAATAACTGCGCGGGGAGTAGGTAACATTTTTGCACCATTTCAGAAAGTAAAATGAATAGACTTTACAGAGTTTTCCTCCTTCAAAATATTTATTGCTGTTGATTTTGAGGAGCTTTTGCGGGCTCCTCAGTAAAGGTGGACTGAGCGTGAACGCCGGCGGGGATTTCCCTCCAGGTTTGCAAAGTTAAATTTGCATCTTCGTTTTTGCACGTCCTGCAGCATCTGGTTTTAGATTACTTTTTTTTAACCTTTGGATTTGTTCTGGAGGAATTCTATTCCGTCTCTATCTCCATCTGAGTATGATGAAGATATATTTTAAACAGCTGTATCTGTGTCAAATGTCAGCGTTTGCTCGTAGCCTCGCTGTCTTGAGGACATTCAGAGGCTTCGAGGCACTGCATATTTATCTACTATTATGACCTGATTTCTTCTGATTTGTGAAAGTCACATAAGGCAGGATATGATATTTTTTTTAACGTGCGAGGTTAATGGGATTGTTTTTATGTAAAACACTGTTGTTTTTCCACATGTATTTAGTTACCTCCTTTAGTACATTGCATCCCACCTAACAAATCTCCCGAGCCAGAGGAATTGCACATAAGTATTTTTTCTGCGCATAAGTGTTTCAGATCCTCCAGGTCATTTAGTATCCATTAGGACACTAAAGCTTCTTACTGTTTTCTCATTAATAGTCGAGTCTGTTACCACGACAAAAACAATTTCTGAGAGACAGGATTCTTTGAGAAACATCCCTGATGAAAGTCCTGGAAATCCTAACAACAAATGTTGTCAAGTTAGATTTCAGCGAAGCATTTCGGTTTCACTGTGCAGCATTATGCCCCAGGAATGTGGTTTTTCTTTTAGTCTCATGACTTTAAACACAACATTGGCATGAAACCCATTAAGAATAACAGATTTATAAGCTCTTGTTGATGGATTCTGTTCAAATGCAGTAGGATGGAAGGTGAAAATATTTTTAGTCTTTAAACGTATTAAAAATAAACTGTGATTATTTTAATTCTCTACATTTGAAGTCATTTGCTTCCTTGCCACCGTACCCAGAGTGTTTTTCTACCCGTTCACAGTTCATTTACGATACAGTTTTGAAGTTTGGAAATAGTTCACACCTATAAAATGCGGTTTTTTGCCTTTGCCAGGGAAAATGAATATTGTTTTGCAATGTATCTTATCCAAAAGTTGACAAGTAACAGCTTTTTTGCTGCTTTACTCTGACAAACAGCTTGAAGGTATCACCTTTGTAGGCGGCTGCCGCAATGAACTGCAGATATTCATTTATAGCTGTTTGTACTCCGTGTGTTCTTTCATGTGCTCAGGAATATTGCCCAGTTCCAAAGCACGAGCTCTTAAAATAACTGGAAATGGGGGTGGGGTCAGGGTTTTGTATAAACAGGGCGAGTTTCTGGGGCTGGATGGACGCGCTGGAGGATCCCAAGAGCACGGTGCAGCCGAGCAGGAGGTTATCGCAGCCCCGAGCGGCGATCCCGACGTTCCCACCGGCGGTTGGTGTTTTATTAGGAGAGAACAACTCTATAAAAGGAACAGGAGATTCAATCATAATATAGCGGGGTGACATGAAGGCAGCTGACAGCACGGCTTCAAAACCCATTTAAGATCCAAGAAAAGTTGCCACAAGTAATGTGCTGCAGCTGGGGAGAGCGTTTTGGAAAAAAGCAGAACCTGCCACAGCCCTGCGGATTCGCGTTCCCGAGCGGAGCCGTCGCCTCGCACGGAAAGGCTGGGCTGGGCTGGGCCCTCCTTACCACCCACAGGCAGGGCTGGGAAAGATCTCTCGCCCCGTGTTTGTGTGTGTTTTTCCTGCTGAAAGTGGTTTGGGGAGAAGTGGGAAGCAATGACCAGTCTGGTGGTTTGGGTTGGGAAGAGAGGGAGTAAAGCCTTGGCTACGGGGCGGCGTGGAGCGTGTTCTTCTGGAGGGGGTTTGCTGGTGGAAGCAGATGCTTCCAAAAAGGGCCATTTTGAAAAGGGAAAGTGCTCCAGTTAGGGGATTTTTAACTATACGTGAGAAGTGAACTGGAATTTAAAATAAAATTTAAAAATATTGTTTTCTTCCCCTTCATTCTTTCTGCTGTCGGGCAGTTCAGTAGGTCACTGTCCTTTGGGTCATCCCTTTTGGGTGGAACACTCCCCAGGGAGGCGGTGGAGTCACTGTCCTTGGAAGTGTCCAAAAAAATCAGTAGATGTGGCATTTCCCAGTGTGGTTTAGTGGGCATGGGGGTGTTAGGCCAAAGGTTGGACTTGATGATCTTGGAGGTCTTTTCCAACCTCTATAATTCCGAGATTCCATGATCAGCATTGAGTGCCTTTCATCTCTCTTCCTCTGAATCACATGAGCCAAGTCCTGAGAGGTGCAAAGCCCTTCTAAATCTAAGGCAGAGGCTGGAACATTTAAAAGTATAAACTTTGCTGTGCCAGAACTGGTTTGGTTTGGGACTGCTTAAACCCAAGTAATTGGTGAACTGGAATAATTTGGAAATAGGATACTTTAGTGTGTCCAGCCTAAGAATGTACTTCTGAAGATCGTTAAATTTGCATTTTTAAAAGAAATCTGGGAAGAATTCATGCCGGCTCTCATGTGGCAGTGGTTTTACTGGGAAGTGATTGACAGCTGGATGGGCTTCCTAAGGATGGATTTTTCCAGGGGCAGCAATATCAGTGAGGGTGGTGTCTGTATCTAGAGAGAAGTTGGCCAAATTTCTGCTCAACTGTGATCCAAATCGAAATTAACTGATAATTTGGCTGGAAGTAGCGTGTCATTTATGTAAGAAAAGGTCATCTTCTCCCTGGTAGAAGGTAATGCTAATTTAGGAATAAACAGCTTTTTTCTTTTTTTTTTTTTTTAGTTGTTCTTACAGGGGGCTCTGTCACACAAAAATACGTTGCATGGGAAGGAGCTCAAAGAGGAGAAGCACAATTAAAACAAATATCACTGGGTTTTCTGAGTAATTACAAGGAATTCCTGCCTGTTCTCTTCTACAAGGGCAACGCGAATACCATGTGAAGAACATTTCAGAATTAACACATAGGTTTGTGCTGCTTCCATACACGGGGAAGAAGTAGCCAGCACCGAAAAAAATCCCTCAAACAAGCAAATCTTTCATATTTAATCTACCTGTATTAGAAGCAAAATAGTTACAGTAAGTGTTTGGGATTCCTTTTTTTATTAAAAAATTCCATGTCGATTGTGTTTGCTGAAAAAAACACGGGCATAGGTGGAATTAGGAAATCCAGGCTACCCCGTCAGCCTCAGCGTTGCATGGAATTGACTTTAAATCGGGCGACGCTGACACAGAGAGGCGGAAAATGAGCTCTGCAGTGGGGAAAGGCTTCCTGCCCTCCGTGGCATCTTCCGGGCGCTGGGAGGTTGGCGTGGTTTGACCACAGAGTGCAACTGCAGGGACTTGATGAAAAAACATGTCCTGTGCTCCTTGTGCCCCGTGATTCCTTAGTTTTCCCCTCCCTTTGGAATTCCCTAATTTCTCTTCAGTGCTGCACCCATGCCAAAGATTGAATAAGGAATGGTTGATCTAAAAAAACCATTTTTTGGGGGGCTGTGAGAAGTTGGGGGTTGTTTGCCCCTCATATTTATGCCTGGCGAGGTAACTTAAAATTCCGTGTGCTGCTTTGGCTCCCAGGGAATGCAGCTCTGCCAGGAGGTTGGGGTTGTTAGCAAAGCAAGTATCTGTCATCCAGAAAACGAGGGGCTTAAAGATTATGGACTAATTTCACACTTCCCATGGCATAGCAGTACTGGTGCAGAAAATGATGGAGAATAAGCTGAGCACTCATTTGCCCGTAAACCTACAGGGGGGCAATGTCCTAAAAAGCCACTGAAATTGGATATGTGGAAAATGAACTCATTTTTTAAGTGGGTCACAACATCTGTGATTATCTCGTTGGGATTACGAGCGTGATCCTGCTGTGGTAGCAGCGACTGCTCCCCGTGGGCTCTGCCCCTCCGTGCCCAGCCTGGCAGGGGCTCCTGGTGTGCCCAGCACATCCCCAGCCTGCCCTCGTGGGTGGCTGGCTGGGAGAAGCATGGCAGGGTGGTTTAGGAATGCTCAAAAATCCATCCCTGCCTTAAAAACGTAGATTTGAAATGAGGGATACGTTTTGACCGCTGTTAAAATAATACCGTGCTCTTCTGTGCTTTTGTCTTCTGCTTTCCTGGGGGTAATTTAAGTATTCCCAAGGCTTGAAAATTATTTAGAAAATGATAAGTTTGTTGTAGAAGCCACGTGGAGCTTTGAGTCACGGTGAAGTGGACATGGACCTTCCTGCTCTTCCCTTCTGCTGGAGGGGATCCGGTGCGTTTGTGTAGGGGGCTGAACATTTTCCCTATGAGCAGGGTAGATAGCAGGCCTGGTGTCAAAAATTAAAACAATTTCATATACACCCTCTTCTTCTATTGAGCCACCTTGGTTGTCAGGGAAAGGACAACCAAGCTCTTTTTAGCTCATTTGGATCCTTCTTTCACCCCACCTCAGAGCTGGCCCTCATTTCTGCTCCTGTAACCCCTTTGTGAATGTCTTTGGGACAAACTAGGAAGGATTTTAACCTCCTAGCAGCTCTTCCTCCACAGCCTTCCAAAAACAGTGCCTCGCTCTAGACCTTGAGGCACTTCAGGCTGTACATGTGGGGACTTAATCCTTGGAAGATGTGGGAATCTTCGAAGGTGCGTGCTGGGATTTGGGGTGGAATCTCAATTTCCTTCCTCTCAGGTGGAGCAGCCTGAGACAGGGCTGTGGTGGTGGCGTCTGTTCCGAACGAGCCCTCACTGCTCTCCCTGCTCCCTCTCCTCTGCCAGGAGATGAGGTGGGAAGGCGGGATAAGGCACAGATCATCAGTCTTGACTCCAGAAGCCAGGAAATCGGGGGTTTTTTTGACACCCTAGTGGTAATAGCAGTTTTCTGACAAAGAATCCTCTTTGCAGAGGCAACCTGTGCTCCCAGAATGGAGATCTTGAGAGGATTGTGAAACACGATTGACTGAAGCTTGAAAAACGTGAAACGCTCGGAGGAAAAGCTGCCTTCTGTTAAGACTAGTTCTGTAGAAAAGGAAAACAAAACCCAAAAAACTGATGGTCACGCTTCTGCTGAAGGCTCTGAGCAGAGGTTGCCTGCCCTCAGCAGAGCCCTGAGCTCCTTGTTGGGGCAAATCACTGCAAAAACCTGGTTTTACCAGGTTGTTTTTCTCCGTGGCAGCAGTGGGGTCACAGGCTCCCAAAGGTTATTTCCTGCCCCACAGCCACGGGGCCAAAGAACATTGTTCTGGAGGAGTGCCAACCCCAAACAACGTTGGACCCCCGTGCCTTGTTTACCTAACACCCATTTGTGCTTTATTTTTCTTCTGGTGGTGCTTGGTGTCTGCTCAGGCTCTCACAAATAAAACAGGAAATGGTAAAATACAAAGAAGCAGAGGGCGAAGCAGCGCAGGGAAAAGATCGCTGCTGGTTTGGGGACAGAGGTGACGCCTGCAAGGGTCTCTGAAACCTGAAAACTTCAGTTTTTATATCTCTCGGCCTTGCATATAATTAGCTTAGAAGCACTTCATTGTTTTTTCCATGCCTAAAACAGAGCAGGAAGCTGCAGAGAACCGAGATCTGCGGGGAGATTTATGGAGGAAGGGCCCGCAGAGCTTTCAGATGCTGTTTATAAATGTCAGCCCTGTCCAAAGCCACAGTGGGCTCGCACAGGAACCCAGGAGTGGAGAGGTCTTGTCCTGAAGCATGACAAAGCAATTATTGATCTCCCTGACAGGGAAAACAGCACTAAAAAACACAAGGGACAGCGGGGAGAGGGGTGGAACGTGCCACGGAGACGGAAGGAGAGGCCAAGGACAGGTTACCAGAGGAGTGGGCCTGAATCCAAATACCCCAGATGCAAAATCCCTCAGTTTTGGTAAACTTGGATTAGCATGTAAGAACAAACAGAAGAACACAGCTGGCCTTGCGGCTCTATCATTGATTAAACAATATCTGCGGGGCTTTGAAGTCTGGAGAAGTTTGGGGAGCTCAGCCTCGCAGTTTATCTGCCAGGGTTGAAGTATTCCATCCTGGTTTTCTGTTTTAGCACCTCTGCAAAGGGCCTTCCTAATGAGCTAAATATATTGAAAGGTGTAGGGAGAAACTTGGGATTCGTGCATGGAAAAGATCTATTTAGAGAAGCCCTGGAGGAGCTGCACTGGAGGCAGTTTTTAGATGCTGTATCCAGGCCCTATCCTGCCCTGCTCCCAGCTCCCTGGGCAGCTTTCCTGTTGGCAGTGCTTCCATCTTCCCCCTCGGGACGTTGAGAGAGAGAATTTCTTCTGACTAGAAAACCACCTTCCCAAGCCTGTATACAAACACGAGGCATTTTCACTACTGGGAGGAAGGAGGTGGACAAAAAGCTGGATTTTTGAGGCTGTTAATTGGTGTGTGGATGTTTAAAATAAAAATTCAGACGTGGGGGAAGAAGTGAGAACTAGGGGGGCAGAAGGGAGATGCAGAAGACTGGGGTTTTGTTTGTGATTTTGCTACTATTTCTCGTGGTGCACAGTGGAATTCACTCTCCCCTTAAAAACTGAGAGCAAGACTATTTCCATTCAGTGTTTTTAAATGACCATATGGGAGGCAATAAGTGCGAATTGTTATTATATCTGGAAAAAATTGTGGGTGTGTTTATGAACGCCCGAAGGCTGGGATCCATCCCAGATGGGATTCAGCACCTGAGAAAAAGAGCTTGAATTGATTTATCTCCTCCACCGACTTTTTTAAGAGACTTAGAGGAACTCTGTCCATACTTTGGTCATCAGTTCTGTGCCTCAAACAAGCCAGGCCAAAAAAAAA
>WBMY01011917.1:6761-74592 GCA_013397315.1 Donacobius atricapilla | reverse complement strand
AAAAAAAAAAAAAAAAAAAAGTTCTATTTCCTTGTCTGTTAGCAGCGGGCATTTCTTTTTTAGATAAGCTGCTGTGTAATTCCAGTGTCCAAAATCCAGCTTCCTCCAGCAGCCAAACTCTTTCCTGCTCTTGGAGCAGCACCTGGATGCAGCTCAGTAGAGGAGATCAAAAACTTCTGGCTTAAATTGGGGAATTATGTCTCAGAGCAATTCTAGCAGCTTCCCGGGCAGGAATATCTTCAGTGTCTTGAAGGAGATGCTGTTTTTGCAGTGGCCACTGAAATCTTTATGGCTCATCTGAACAGGATGTTATAATGCAGCTGGATACCCGCAGTGACTCGCTGCAGATGCTGTATAGAGACATCTTCTTTATCAGTAAAAAAAAAAAAAAAAAAAGTTAAAAAGGAGTTCTCTTAAGCCAGCGAGAACTCCTTTTACTCAAAAGCTCTCTTAAGCTTTTAGCAGTAGTCTGAAGCAGTTCCAACACGCAAAGAATTCTGATTTTTTTTATTTTTTCTTTTGAATGGAAGTAATAACCCACCTGCACATAAGTCTTTGGGGTCGGTTTGGTCTGTATCTGCTTCAGGCAGACTCGTGGAGCGAGCTTTGTACCCCAAGTCCATGGAAAATGGCTTTCTTGGACTGAGGAGTTCAGCAAAACCCCTTCATCACAGTAACCACTGGTCTCAGTATTTCAGGCCTCCCCTTTCTCGAGGGCAGGCTGCAGGAAATTTTGGGATAGCATGCCAATCCCTTCTTAGAGAGGGGCTGAGTCCCACAGAATTGGAGCTCATTTGTCATGTCCTGGTGCCTTTTCCCAGACTGATTTCCATGCCTGGTTTTATTTCCAAATCTTTGCTCATTTGTGTTCTCCTTGGCATTCCTTGCTCCCCCTCAGGTATCGTTTCCTTAGGTTTGCAGGTCTCCCACCACTTTTCCAGCAGCTCTCTGTCTGCTCATTCAAATCCCTCCTTAAAACTAAAATCTTCCAGGAAATCCATCCTCCTCCACTGTCACTTGTAATCTCTCCTACTTCCTCCTTTATCATTTCTCCTCTGTCCTGTTCTCTGTTTTCCTGTCAGACTTCTTGTGAGTGTGTCTGTTCAGATTGTTCCTTCTCATATATATTTTTTAAATACATGGTATGAAATGTTGTTCATATAATACATAAAAAAAGGAAAATATTTTGCCTTTATAAATATTCACCAATACATCTCTGGTGCTTTTATACCGTCCTAATTCAAAGGGTAGAAGTGAAACACCACTTCCTGCATAACAGTGGGGTCTTACATAGCTACATAGTAGTAAATATTATGAAAAAAGCAGCCCCTACTGTTTAGGAAATTAGGTAAAGTAGAATCAAATCACATTTGATTCTCTGATTTTCAGCTATGGACATGTTTAATTGACAAGCTGAGGCTGTATTTTGGGTTGGAAACACGTCATATCTGACTGTAGCTGTATTTTTTTATTTGTTCATATATGCACAGTGTGTCCATGTGCATGTGCTGTGCATTAAAATACAAAAGTAACGTCACCAGATTTTTATTTTGCCTGAGTGTGCCGTGAACTAAGAGCTCTCTCGTGCTAGACTACAGTAAAAGTGGTAATAAAAGCCTGGATTTTAGGCCTGTAACTAAATGCTTGGTTACACATAAACATGCACACGTAGCTGAGAGCAAAGCAGAGATACGTGGGAGATAAAAGAGAACAAATGGGCAACTTCTAATTACACGTATTTTAGTTCATCTGGTATCCAGATGATCATCCTCGCTTCTGATGGGTTTGACAAATCAGTTTAGTAGGACTGTAAGTGTTACCCAGGGCTGTGCAGTAGGCAAGGGAACACTGTTTTGGTGGGTTTTTTTAAATTTTTTTTTCATATTACGTTCAGTCATTTCATTATTGGAGGTAAATACTGCTTGTACTTAGAAACACAACAGCTGGTCTCATGTGAGAAGGCAATCCACAGATTAACTTGCCAAATGTATTACCAGTTCATTTCACTAGACTGAGAACCTGAGGGTATTTTAATAGTTTTGACCTTGATCAGACAAGAAAACCAATGCCCTCGTTCTCAAGTTGAACCTGTGCCTTAAACACTGCTCTGCTCTGCTGCAGCGTGAAGGGTGCCCGGCAGCCCTGGCAGGCTGAGAGCAGAGTGGTTTAGGAGATAAATGGGGCAAATTCAGCGCTGAACGTGGCGGGGATGCTCAGGTTGCTCGGGAGAGGAGGTGCTTTGGTTGCTGCCTTGCTGGGCTCTGAGCAGCCACGCTCAGGTTCTTCTCTGCAAACTGGCTCTCGAGTGAGGAGGGGGTTTTTAGTCAGATGTTTTACATGTCTGATTCGGCTTTAATGTAGATTTTTACATTGAAGAAAATCTATTTTATTCGAACTGAAAGGCCAGATGTGTGCAGCCTCTTCAGTGGACCCCGGAGCCTCCCTCCTGCTGTGGACAGGCCGTGGCTGGATCTCGCACACCTCTGGATGTGTCCCAGAGAGCAGCCCAGGGACCGGTGTGTGTCCAGCACTGGGGAAGGGACTTTACTGGGAATTAAACGGCAGCAGGTCTTCCAAAGAGAGACTGGTCTTTAAAGAACTTTTCCCTGTAACATTTTTTGTTCCATGGGTGTCTTCTCCAAGGAAGGCAGGGGGCTGGAGCCTGCGCCCTGAAAGGGCTGGAGGGACCCTTACCCAGCTCTCTCAGATGCTGCTGTCCCTGAGCAGCCTCTCCTGATGGATTTCTCTGTTCCCAGGTTCTTCTCGCACTCTCAACTTGCTCAGTATTAAAAATCGGGCAAGATTTAAGTTTATTCAGAGGGTAAAATCGCTTGCGGGGCTCATCCAGGTTGAGCCCCTTTAACTGAGGGCTCCGGTGCCTGCGTGGATACCCAGACCTGACTGTCTGCTTTCCTTCAGGGAGAGTTATGAGCACGGAGGATTTAAGGATGAGTCTTTGGAAAGCTCTTGACACTGGCCTAATTCAGTTCCCTTTGAAGTCGGGGGAGCTTTGCTGTTGATTTTGTTGGAAGCCAGGCGCAGCAGACGCCGGGCGCTTCCCGAGCGCCGTCCTCAGCTCCTGGAGCTGAGAGAAAAGGGCTCGAGCCTCTCTCTGCGGAGCTGGGTGCTCTCATTTGAGGGGCCCCCTGGTAAAACTGCTTCTGCCTTTCCATTCTTGAATGTCTCCTTTCCTCTCCTTGCTTCTCCCTTGCTTCTTTCTGTGCCACAAGCGGGCATGAGCAGGTGAGTGACAAAACCTGGGGTCCCCAGCCAGTCCTGGCGGTGGCCGGAGCCTCAACGCCCATTTTGTGCCAAACTTCCCTGTCTCATTTCCTAGTCAGATGCTGGTCAAGGTCTCATGGTCACTTCTCATTAATTCTCCTTAAGAATTTTTGAACTAATCAAGTTTGGGGATGCAGGGCGGCCAAAAACTCTGTAATTCTTTTTTTTTCCATGAAAACTACATCTTGTTTCACAGTCCTGTGACTGCTTTTAAAAATAGCTTCTCCTTACATCTCCAAAATCCCTTCTCCTGCTCCATGATCTTTGAAGTGAGGTAAACCAGACAAATATCAGGATTTTTCTTCTTTTTTTTAACTGCTTTGTAACATTTACCAGATTAGCAAATGGGCATTTACTTTATGCTCCCCTTACACTGTTCCTGGAAGAGATAAGTAAAACTCTGTGTTGTACACAGCTCCCAGAGCCTTGAACTTGAATCTCAGCAACAAAACTCCTTCCATTTGATCTCTAAAGCCATTTGTAATTGCCAGATCCACGTGCCTATTCCATGCAGACTAGATCCTGCCATCACTGATCCTACAAATAGTCCTTTTTCTACCTAAAGCTCAATATATCAGTTTGGAGTCAGAAAAAGCATTTTTATTATTTGGTTTTTATTTGGGGTTTTTGAGGGGAATTTTTTAGTAAATTATTAGAATATGCTGAACGTCCTTTTAATTTACTTTTTCAAATTAAAATAGAGGCTTTTCAGTCATAGAATCATAGAATGTTTTAGGTTGAAAGGCACCTTAAAGATCATCTAATTCCAACAGGAATGGGCAGGGACAGCTCCCACTAGACCAAGTTACTCAGAGCCATTATTTCCATTCCATCATTTCCTTGGGTTTAGAATAATTCAATATCTAATTGTACTGAATATTTAGGCTTCATTTAATAGTAGGAAGGCAAGAATAATTTCCTTACTGCTTTATTCTCCAAGTGTGCTTACATTTTCACTGTGAGACAGATTTGTATTTCTTTCAGAATTTCAGGGTGATTTAAGCATCCATTAATATCCACTTCAACATGTTTTTACTGGTTTTGATGTTTTTCCTGAACACTCTGGCACTTCCCACCCTCATATTCTTAAGGCAAACCTTGCTCCGCCAGCACCAATTCTTTTCCTCGTTGGCTGAATTTTCCCCTTTGATTCTGGTTGCTGGTGATGGAAAAACAGCTGAGTTGCCATTATCAGCTCTGATCAATAAATCTGAAGGAGAAAAAAAGAGGAAACCCCAAGTCAGGGGAACCCCAGTCAGCCAACATTTCCTGATAAAGAAAACACTCATATATCTGACACGTCAGCAGCTCCCAGGGTTTGCTCACACCTCGAGGATTTGTCGCTACAAGGAGGAGCTCATGGCTGCCAGAGCTGGATCCTCCAAGAGCCGCCTTTAGGCAGAGCTTTGGTTGTGACGGACAGTGAGAACTGCTGTTTTCAAGGAATCTTCCTCAAAAAAACGGGTGGTTTTAAGGGATGCTTTCAGAAACCCACCCAAAGTTGATGGTGGGAATGGAAGAGCGCCTGTGCTGTTACCCAAGTGTGAGGTGAACTTTGCTGTCATGGTTTTCTGTCCCTGATACTCACGTGTCTCCGGGTTTCCTGGCCCTGATGCTGCAGCTGGATTGATATTTATTGCTGCCATTGGAATTTGATGTTAATTTAAAAATAAAATCTGTGGATGGAATGATCCTGCTAAGAGCAGGGTGTAATGTAGGTGAAGGATTAAGCTTCCAGCCAGGGAGGCGGGCAGAAATGCTTTGGTGGGTTCTGTCCTGGTTGGATTTCTGACAGGCTCTTAGTCTCATCAGCTGGAAAATCTTGAAACAAATACAGCAGATTCAGTGGTGGTGTCTCCACTGAGGAACATTATCCACACAAGGAGTCCCAAAGGGATGTATGAAGTTGCTCGAGCGCCTTGGTTTAAGATTTAAACTAGCTTGCACGGCAAGTATCTGGTAAAAATAATGAAATCTTTGCTTATTTTGCAGGGTGTTACTTCATTTAATTATTCAGCAGATCTCTGGCAACCACCTGATTTATCTTCTCTTTGCCGTGCTGCTGTAGCAGCTGTGATCATCAGTTGTTGGAGTGACACCTATGCAGATTAGTTCCTTTTTCCCCTGAAATGTCCATTCTTTGTGGCTTTGGTGTCACGCAAGTGTGGCTCTTGTTTCCTGTTGATGCCTTAAACTCGTAGTAAATCTATAGGTTGGTGTCTGGGTGAAGGAGTTCCTTGCAACAGAGCTTGAACCCATCTCAGTGTCCCTTGGGACTGAAGGAAGTTTAATGCTGTTATTTTAGAAAGCCTGAGCATGTCATAGGCAACCTGGCCAATAATGTTCTACCCTAAATAAGGATTAGAACTATAAATCTATTTTATACAAAACCCCTTGGGCAAGGCAGAGGGCTGAGGTGCCATGCTGGGAGTACAAGGTTTGCAAGCAGCTCTCTGAGATGAGGACAAGAAGACAAGACAGCTGTGGATCTTAGCAGAGTTGCTCTGAAAGGTTTACCTACCTCAATTCCCCTGATTTTAATTAGATTTTGCAACTTCCAGTAGATTAGAGTGTCACTGTACAAATTGGGTGAAAGTTGAGATCTTCCCTCAGAAGATTGAGGACCTCCAATGCACTGATAGCCCTAATGTTTGCTCGTTATTTTTGCAGGCAAATGGAGATTTAGCTTTGTTTATCTGTGGGATTAGTAGTTGGGATTGGCTTTGAAGCCCTGAGGATTATATTCCGATGTTTGTGCGCAACACTTGAGGAAATCTCTGCATTCCTGGGAGTATTACGAGCAGTGCTCATTGACACGGCGAGAGCAGTTCAGCGGGAGCTGTGGAAGTGGAGCAGGGGCACCCTGAGGTCCCTGTGCCTCCACGGGGCACTGCAGGAGGGTAAAAGGAGTTGTCCTCCCTTCCTGGAGTTTTGGGATCGGGCCCTGCTCCACCACTGCCACCGGTGCCCCGGGGTGAGGATGCCAGGCGCGGGCAAAGGGACCTTGTGGCGCGGTGGCCGCGGGTGGTGGCTGCTCCCGGCCACAGCAAACGGGGCCGGTTTAAAGCAGTGATTTAGAGCCGAGATCTCGGTGTCCTGGCCCCTGAGCCCTCGAGGTTGTGCTCGGGCACACCTCGTTAGTTTGATGGGCAGAGATGGGTTGGATTCCCAGTGTTTGCTGATTTCTGCCCTTTTTTTTTAACCAGTTGCCTTCCTCCAAGGGCTCCCTCTGATAAATCTCCTTCTCATTAGAGGTCAGGTTCATTGGAAAAGGGGCTCATTTCAGTTTTTAAAGCCTGGGCCATGGCGGGATGTGTCCCCCACAGGCTGTGAGGATGGGGCTGGGAGGCGCTGGGAGCTCCCTGCCTGCGTGTGATGCTCAGGGAATCCTGGGCGTGCCAGGGATTTCAGGGGGCGGCTGCACAGGCAGAGGCTCTCCTGCCCTCAGTTCAGCTCAGTTTTTACCACGGGGAGCAAATCTACTCCCCATAAATTCAAGCAATGATCACGTCCTGTCTGAATTTCCGATGATACGGTTAACCAGTTGCCTGTTTCTGTTCTGATGTTTCTGTTTCTGATGAGGTGATTTCTCTTTAAATTAAATTTTCTCCGTAATTTCTCTGATGTACTCTGAGAATGGACTCTTCGCTGGAGACCTCAGTGTCTTCCTGAGCACCCCTTGGTGAGTCAGGGAATGAAGTTCCCGAAGTGGAGGAGCCATGGGAACTGGAGCTGTACTCCCTCAGATCAGGGCTGGGGGCAGAACCTGAAAGGATTATGAAGATATTGAGAGCTGCACACTTGAACCACCTGTTCTAGAAGTTGAAGCAACAAGAAAAAAATGTAAAGCAGAAATAAGGGTATCTGTGGGATAATAATACACAAAAGCCTGTCTTGCATTTAACATTTTAATGTGGGCGATTTTTCTAAGTTCAGCAATTCATTAACCAGTAACATCCTAAAGGGTTCTTCTTTTTTTTGCTATTATTATCATCTTCATTTTTGCATTTGAGTGTTTATTCCTTTTTCGAGTTGCAGCTGTCCTTTCCTCTAGGAGTAATGAAAACCAAAAATACCCCACAGTAATGAGAACCAATAGTGTACAAAGATTAACGTCACAAACCCATCGCTGACCTCAATAACATTTCACAACATTTAGTTTTCATTACAGTGCAATGTTACTGCGGGCTTTTTTACATGAACTTCTGAGGAAAAATATATGATAGGGCTTTCCAAAAATACACACATGTTGGGAAATAAGGCTTTTAAATCAAGGGTTTTACACATCCACTGATCACATTTGATGAATCAGATGTATGGTATTAATTACTCCGAATCACAGCAAAGCAGACTTAAACACTTGGAAAACAAAGATTTTCTGCTTTGCTGCTACAGACACGTGCCGTGCCTTCTTCAAAAGGTGCATTCGGACTTTTAGCGCGATTTGCTCCCTTTGGATGATGAAAGAACGTTCAATTTTTAAATTGTATTTGTAAAAAGTATTGCTTGGCATGGAGCGTAGGAAAGAACATTTAGAACAGGTTGATCTGTAACACCACGAGCAGTCTGTTTTCTATCAATGATTCCTAGCCAGCTTATTAAACAGATTTATACAATAAAAGAATCTAATAACAAAAACATTCACCTCCTTTATTACTTGGCATTATTTATGGCTCTTACTTTTTTTTAGCTACCTTTTTATATATCGGAATCTGCCAACATTGTATTTATAAAGTTTATGTACTAGCAGCATTTGTTGGGCAGGGATTTGGGTTATTTTATGTTTCTTTCCTCCTACACTTCTTATTACTAAATCTATATACAAATGCTTGTAAAGATTCAAAAAAAGAAACCAAAGAAAATACTCCAGAGAAGATGGAATGCTTGAAAAATCAACTAATTCTGGAGAAAGGGAGCTTTTAGTGTGCATACATTTTAGATGTCCTCTCAATAATAATAAAAAATAATGGTGCTTAAGACTGAGGCTATTCCAAGGCTTCGCTGTGTTCCCCAGAATCCTCAGTGTTGAATCATAGATGGGGAAGTGTTGACACACCGCGAAATCAAAAGTTCATCCCATGACTGTCCATTCAAAGCTCTAAATATCCATAATTGCTGCCCAGAGAACAACTTTGTCTTGCAGAGCTCCTTCCTTCCTTCCCTCCTTCCTCCCTGCTGCCTGTCCCCGTGTCTCGGGGCGCTGCAGCCACAATGGCACATTTGTCACCGTGGGTGGGAGTTCATGGCAGCCCCTGAGCCTTCCCCTGCCTGCCCTCCGCTGCCAGCTCTTGGCTCTGGCATCCAGGCTGGGTTGGGCCTGGCACAGACGTGAATAAAGTGGAATAAAATGGAATGAAATAGTCTCCCTTCCCTATGGATTGTTCTTTCCTGGCAGACCAGTTCAGGCGGTGCACTTAGAGCCTCTCCGTGTGTCTGCTCAGAGCAGCCCAGCGTGGACACGTCTGCTTTTCTAGAAGGCTCCTCCGTGTGCACAGGAAAATCCTTTGGCTGGTGTTAGAAACACCTTGAGATGCCCCTCCTGTATTTAGGGAGAGAAAGGAGGGGAGATTAGGGAGATGGGGATGGTGAAATTCTTACGGCAGCCAAGTCAGGACGAGCTGTGGGCTTCGCCCAGGCTGCACAGAGGGGAATCCCTTGGAGGTCTGTGCAGCAGGCACTGGGAGCTGCTGGTTTCCCCAGGCAGACAATAGCGCTGAACTGTTCAAATAAATCAGAAGTGAGAAGTGGAAACAGGGAAGGTTCTGCCTTGAATTCCCGTGGCTGAAAATGCAGCTCTTGGAGCTCCAGTGGCCAGTGTGTCCCCAGGAGGGGTCAGCGAGTCCTCGGTGCCCACTCCCACCTGGAGCTGGGCTGGTTTATAAATGATCTGTCTGATGCTGGCTCTCGGTTTGCCTTTTGTCTAACCCTCCCAGGAACGTTCCCCCTGAATGCCCAGGCTCCAGCTATTTCAGAAGAAAACCTTTATTTTTTTTTTCCGCTGAGGTTAACCGAGCCTCCTTCTGTTTTGCTGTGCTCAGCAGTTAAGGCCAAAGTTTACAAGAAAGGTAATTACAGTCTTACTTTTAATTGTAATTAACTAGGAGTAAAGAATCAAAATAATCCAGCTACTCTTTTGCTGAACCAGAGCATTATATATAATGTGACAAGGAGAATGCCTTGCCCTTCAGCCATTAATTTTAGCAGCTCTGTTATTCCTAAATTACATAAACCTCTGGTGTCAGAGGGGAGAGAAAATGAATCAGCTCTGAGATTTCATTGGAATACCTTGCCCAGAATGTGCAAGGCTTTTGAAGCACTTCAGGTTATGATAAATTAGAAACACATAATGAAGAAAATCAGGAACTCCAAATAAAGAGGTCACAAGTGAAAAATGTTGGCAGTGAATTGCAGGCATTTCTGGTCTCATGAAGACCAGAATTTGGGCTTTTGAAGGGAGTCTTTCGCTTTTATTTCCAAAGGTGTTGGAGCAGTGTGAGTGTGGCAGGGAGTTGAGGGGTTTAGGGGCTGCAGTGCCCCAAGGAGACGTCGCTGTCAGAGGTGGGAGAGACACTTGCAGGAAAAAGTGGCTTCACAGTCAACATAGGATGAAGACGGGAAACATTTTAGCCCTCTGATTCCTAATTGTATTCACTGATTATGGCCCAGAACACAATTCTGACCATTTGAGAAATGCTGCTCTTTATTTAGCAGAGCTTGATCTCCTGGTTCCTTACCTGGCATCGCCTTCGCCGCGGTGACTTTTCCTGGGCAGGAGGCAGCCAGCCAGGCCCAGGGGATCCGAAGGAGCACAAGGCTCAGCGGCACCGCTGGTGACAAAGAGAGGAGTTGAACCAAGCCTTGAAAAGGCAGTGAAATGTCAGATATCCACATTTAAAGCCCAGCCCAGGGCAGATTTTCCTCGTGCTGCGGCGCTTCCACGGCCAAAAAAACCCAAGTGCCACAGACCTTGGCAGCGTTTTTGGGGGGGATCTTCCTTTAAAGATGAGCTATTCTTGAACAATTTCTCCACTGTGTGTGGCACAGACAGGCTTTTCTTTGACACCAGACGTGCATGTCTTCTTGCTCCAGCTATTTCTTTCTTGGACAAACATATGTATTGTAGCCAGCGCAAGGAAAATCCCGCTCACTATTTATGTTTGAGTTCCCTGTGTCCCGTTAACAATATCCCAGTGTCCTCCTGGCACCAGAGCATCTTGATCCTGATCCAGCACTGTTTTCCTGGATTCCCCTTTGGTCACTTAAGTGCCACAAACTAATGGGTCTTATTTAGTGACCTTCCATCCCAGAGGCTCTATTTTTTGGGCATTGGAATAGTTTCCTGTCCTTTTTTTTCAGTTTTTTTTTTGCTCAATAGGGAGCTCCTCTTACTGTGAATCTGAACTAAGAATTATTATCAGGACGAGGAACAGATTTTTATCTGCTGTCCGGTGACTTCCATACTTTCAAAAATGAGGCGTTCTCATTTTGGAGGTGTTCTGACCACCAGGCAGAGATTTATTATACTTGAATATAATAAATTTTGAATTTGAACCATACTGTTTGAATTTTCTGGGAATTTTATGTGGCTCTCAAAGGGCAAAAGCTTTTCATAGGGAAAAAGAATCATGGTGTTGGTGTCTTTCCTTCGAGGCTGCTCTCCTTCATAGCAATATATAGATGGGGATTAGATTTTTCTTTCCACTTCTTTTCCTGTTTTTCCCTTTCTTTCTATTTTTCCTTTTTTCTTTTCCTTTCTCCTTCTTTTCCTTTTTTCCTCTTATTTTCCTTTTTTCTTCTTTTCCTTTTCTCCTTATTTCCCTTTTTTCCCCTTCCTTTTTGCCTCCTTTTCCATTTTTTCCTTGCCTTTTTTTCCTTATTTTCCTTTTTTCCCCCTACTCTTCCTATTTTCCCCTTAATTTCCTTTTTCTTTCCCTTCTTTTTCCCTTTAATTTGTTGGCAGAAAAGGTGGCCAGGCACACCCTCCTTCCATATAAATAAATACAGCACTTGCATCAATTAAAAAAAAAAAAAGGCAATGCTATGGACTCCCATTGCATCCATTTATTGCAGAATACATGAATGCAGATTTATTTTGGGCTGGAATCTGACAGTTTCTCTTAGCTGAGCTTTGGAGAGCTGCTTTTCAAAGCCGCCCCTCAGCTCCATAAGTTTTCTGTCCCGTCGATGATTTATTGATCGAGGAGTCGCATTGTTTAGAGACATTAAATCATAAAACAACTTCCATTGTGTCCTGTGCTCAGATAGGCAAAAGCGCTTCCTAACTGTGAAACCAGCTGCTCTAATCTTTAATGACTCGGGTTCAGTGGCCAAATCTGCTTCTTTGTGCTCTCCTAATGCACCATTAGGTTAGTTACTGTCGCTGGAATTGCTGTGTTCGGGCCCCGGTTAGGGAGGATCATGGTATTTTTCATAAATCATTTTTTTTTTCCTCCCTTCTTCTTTTACTGTTTAAAGGATAATGGTGCTGTAGCTTTGCAATTGTTTTATGAGGCAGTAATCTTGTTGCTGTGAGGATAAAGCGTGAGGCCAGAGGCAGTGCTTATCTCCAGAGGAGCCAGTTATTGCCCGGGAAATCTCTACAGAACGTCAATTATCGCAGGTTCCAGCCCTCTGAAACAGCAGCGTTGAGATTCTTGTGTGCAAAATAGTCCCAAATGAAGCCCAAATGCAGTATTTGGGGGATGCTTTTGCAATTAGTTCCCAGGCTTCTGAAATAAGTTTGTTTGATTGGCAAAGGCCAAAATCCCCGGGTGTTACTCATGCAGCGCTGCTCACAGAGCATCCTCAGGCTCCAGCATCACCAAAGCCAGCCAGGACAACCCATCCTGTCACCAAGCAGAGAATTCCTGCTTTCTTATCTCCTTCCTGCTGTCTTTAACTCGGGCTGCCAGAGGAGGATTTCCCGGCTGCTGCACCTGGAGCAGCAGGAATTGCCTGCTCATATTGAGCAGTGCCTCCTTAATCGAGCTCGTTACCTTTACCTAAACATTAATAACCGTTTTCAACTTTTCTGCATTTAAAAGCAAGAGGAGAGAGGCAGCTCCCAGTGATAATTATGGTGCTGAGCCTGATTTTTGGGAAGGAAGAGTGACCCAGGCACGCTCCGTGCTCGGGAATCCCGCGGCACCTCCCGGGGAAACCGCCAAACGCCGCGCGCTGCTGCACTCTGCCTTTAAGAGGTTTATTCAATTAACAGTTTAAACTTTCATTCTATTTTGCCATTTGGTTAGAAGAGGATTCTTATGCATTTAATAGTTTTATGCATTTACCCATTAGCTCTTCTAAGTGGGCTGGCTGGGCCGGGCCGTGCCATTTGGCGGCGGCGCTGGGCAGGGCAGACAGTGATCCATGGCACGTGTCACGGCCGTTTGCATCTCCCTGACCTCCCCAATCCATCTCCCTGAAGGTTGCTGTCCATTAATCCCTCAGCAGCTGCTGCTGCAACCGCTCCGAGGCACCGGGGCAGGTAGCCAAGGCTCCAGGTAGCTCCCTGCCCGTGGAGCCCGGATTGGTAGGATGTTCTCATCAAAACTTAGGAGAAAATGACCTATGTTTGTTAACCTAAGGGCTGCTGATCACTTTAAATACTTTAAATTAATCCAGCTTCGTTTGTTAAAACTAGCATCATCTGCTTAGGGACTAAGGGGACACTGGGAACACTTCAAAACAGGCACCGCAGATCTTGCCCTGCTGCCTCGTGCAGGATTGTCTGAAACTCACTTTGCGGCAATATTCCTGTTCTGTGTTAGTTCTTACTCAGATTCCATTTTAAATTCCTGCCACACAGCACTGTAGCACTTCGCTTCCCTTGCCTTGCAGATATTTCTGGCCCTGCTCTGTCTGTGCAGGTCAAGGATTTTTTTATCTGCGTCCCAGCTGCTGTGATGGGAGCCGAGGGCAGGACTAGCTCATAATCCACAGGTAAATTCAGGTGCTGAATGTGCAGGTTCTTCCCACTATCAGGAGCTTCTGTAAACCAGAATTTTAGGGCTGTTTGGCTTCTGATACAGGCTGAGGATGAAATGTTCCCTCAGGGACTGGTGCCACTCTGTATTTGCCTTTTGTCCCTTGTATTCAGGCTGAAGTTGAAGAAGAGAAACAAAATTGTTAAAATTTGATGAGGTTTTATACTATAAATGGGCAGCAAGTCGTTACTTTTATCCAAGTTCTGTAGGTGCCATTTGTTTATAAATTCTCTGGTAAGGTCAATATGAACAGAGATGTCAGATCATTCAGCTGCCTTTAAAAGTAATGAAAAATCCAGCAAAACTCACTCGAGAGGATGATTTCTACATAATCTCACTGCTTCTGGCACCTTCTCCTAGTAATAATCGTATCATTATAATACCTGTGCTAAATTGAGCAGAGTTAATTGATGTGATTTATGGGAATGTGGGAATTTGTCTAAAATACAGCTGATCTCCTGTGTGTGAAGCAGCAGCCGACAGGGCAAGGAGGTGGCACGTCCATGGCTTTGTATCAAGAGATGTGAAAGGATCTCTGGAGTAGTTCAGCTTCAGAAATAAACACCGAGGAACCATCCCCACCTGCTCAAGTTTTTTTCCAACCGAGTTGAAAAGGCTCAGGCCTTCCTCCCAAATCTGATGCTGTGCAGAGAGCAGGATTTGGGATTTAGTCCCTGAGAAAGGTGTGGTTCTGCAGGAGTTAGCGGGGAGTTTAGTGGCAGTACTGATGATCTACAGGTCTTGGAGCACCCTGCTCCAGTGGAAGGTGTCTCTGCCCATGGACCAGCCCATCTCTAAGGTCATTCCAACCCAAACCCATTCCACGCTGTGGGATTCCATGCCTCGTGTCCCACCCAGAGCCTCCTCTCCTCTCTCCTCTCTCCTCTCTCCTCTCCTCTCTCTCCTCTCCTCCCCTCTCGGGGTTGCTCTGTGTGGGCTCCTCGGCGGATGTGCTCTCCCCAGCCAAACACGACCACCTGCAGCTTTCTGCTGCTGTTAGCATTTTCATCTGCCATTATTCAGATCCAGCTGGCTGTCCCTTTGAAGTCCGTGGCCTCGTGTTAAATGTTAACTCTAATTTCTCTTGGCCAGGGGAACAGATCGTGCATTCTTTCCTGTCTGTGTGATCATGGCCACACTTGCGCTGGCTGCCTTCGGCCCTTACGCCGCTCCGGATCCTCCAGAAGGAATTTCGAGGCCCAGCTCTGCTGCAGGGAGTGGGTTTGTCCTGCAAAAAAACTCTCAGCCTAGCCCTGAGAAGTGTCCTCACACATCCCATATCTCCCGTGGCCAAATTCCCTCCTCCAAGACTGGGCTCAGCATGGAGAAAAATTACCGAAATATCATATTTAGGGGTAAATTTTGAGCAAGCCCAGGGTATTTTGGGTTTTTCTCAGATTCATGCAGGCTGATGTTTGGCTTTTTCCAGCTGCACTAGCATTTTTCTAAACATATTTCAGTGCTTATCCTTGCATTAGGCACAACAGGAATGGAGGGGGGGAGACTTGTGACCATTTGAACTTGAAATCCCCAGAGAGCTTTTTATTCTAATAAAACAGCAAAATATTGGATACATGACACCCCTTACATCAAACTCTATCATATTAGGGAAACCTTAGAACTCTGGTCTGCAGCCTGGCCTGATACATTACAATTCATCAGGGATCAGTATGAGAAATAATTACATCTATTTATTTATTCCACTGTCAGAATGTTGACACTAGTTTTTCATATTGTCTCTGTCACGAAGAATCCTAATTAAATAACATGTCAAAGGCATTGATCATACATTTATAAATTTGTTTGATATATCATGGAGGCCTTTTGTTATTAGGAGATATCACAAGATTAAAATTAAAGTTTGCCAAGCCATGTAGCTCATTCTACACAGGGCTTTCTCCTCCTAATTAACCACAGAATTTTGATGGCTTGTCATTCTGATATTGCACAAAGTGATCTCTTCCTTTTTATTTCAACTTCAGGATAGCATTTCCCTTTGACCAAAATCTGGCCAGATATGTACAATTATATTAAGCTATGAAATGACAGGCTCCTCTTGTATTTTTTTTCCATTTTTCTGTCCTAATTCCTCTCCTTAAGAGGCGCTGTCTTATCACAAAGAAGATCAGGAAGAGCTCACCTTCAGTTCTTGTGTGTTCTGCACAAAACAGAGCAGGAGCTTTGACCACCCTCGTTCTTTCCCCTCTCTTTGTAGCTGGGTTTGGACCCGACCCCAGTCAGGGTCCAGTTAGGTGGCCAAAAATCCATTAACATCTTTCCAGCTCCTCCACACTCACCCCTTGAGGAAAAACAGATTTTTTGGAAGGTGACAGGGACCAGAACAATCAGTACTTAAATAGTACAGTTTCTTCCCAAACAAATATGATTTGCAAAGAATCACGTTCTCTGTACATCCTACTTGAAAGGATAAAAAAATGTCAGTAAATGGGCCTTTGTTGTCCCTTTTTTATGTGTTTTCTCCCGTTTTCCATAAGAACATAAGCTAGGAGGGTTTTACACAGATTTGGTGGCAGAACACATGCATTAAGATTAAGTTTCTTTTTAAAATTTGCATTCTTTGCTTTGTGTATTTCCTAAATGGGGCAAGAGGGTTTCTTAGTGTGTCTTAGTATTAAAATCTAAAGTAACAGACCTTCATTCTAATGAGCTTTGTAAATCTGACCTAAAAAGTGTCGCCTGGAGTCTTTGAAATGAGTTTCCTACAACTTCCTCTGATCTGATTGTGTGTTTTAGGGGAGGTTAAATGGGTTAAGATTCTTAGCTGTCCTAAAGCCATTGGAGTGATTCCTTATTAATCTTTTTCACCCCCTAAGACATCATCTACAGATCTAGGCGGATTTAGTACATAAGATAACACAGTCAGCCCTGCCATAACCGTCCACACAGCTTCTGAAAGGACAGAAGGGTGACAAAAATATGCAGAAACCTTTCCAAAGGTTCATGTTAACAATACTTTCCCAGTCCTTCCCTTGCCTTTATTCAGCCCTGGCTTGTCGCAGAAGGGAAGTTTTATCGTCACAGGATAATATCTCTGTAACTTGTGATCTAAATTACAAAGGAGTTTGTTGTGCTCCGTGTCCTATGGCAAAACTTGTGAGCATAAGATGGGGTCTGCAATTAGCCCTGTCCCTGCTGATAACCAAGAGCTCCTTGTTCCTGCAGGAAAGAGGCTTGGAGCCCGTGCCAGCGGCCACTCCTCCCTGCTGCCTCCCAAAGGGATTTTCCTCCCAGTCTCCTCTTCCCTGCTCCCTGTCCAGCCTGATGGAGAACTTTTCCAGAGCTTTAATTGAGGGAGAAAAGTGGCCTTTTCACCAAGAAACTGGTGAAAAATTGGTCCTGTTCCTGAAAGTGTTCGAGGCCATGTTGGTTGGAGCTTGGAGCAGCCTGGTCTAGTGCAAGGTGTCCCTGCCCTGATCTGGATTAGATCACCTTTAAAGGTTCTTTCCAGTCCAAACTGTCCTGTGATTCTAAATCACAGAAAAAATGTAAAAACACAGAGGTAGTTTCATTTATCAGAGTGATTGATGCTTCTGTCTTAGGCATCCTTCGACATCACAGGACAGTTCAGGGCCTTTGCCTCTGGTGGGAAGGTCGCACAGTAGCATTGTAATACTTTTACCATAAATACGCCTCTTTTTTGGAAGAAAAAAATCCAGTTATCCTTTGACATGGGCCATGTATTTTATATGATTCTCTTTTACCCCATTCACATATCTGCATGGCAGCAACAGCATTTTCAGTTCCACGCTCTTCTGCTTGAACATATTTGTTCCTAATCATTTGCTGTGCTAGAAGATGTGAGTGAGGTCCATGACCAGAGGATTTTTAGAGGCCTGCCCAGGGCATAACAGCATTTGGGGAGCTTTAGGTGTTGTACAAACAATGGTAATACAATTTGAGGGATCAGCTGCCATTTCATCAATGTTAGGAGGCTGTCAATTCCTTCCATGATTTATGGTTGGGAAAATACAGAATGATTTGTAAATCAACAAAGAGCATCTCCCCCCCCAAATGGAATATTTTAAAGCAAACTGAAACACAAAGCTATTCTGGAAGAATTTTCTCAGGATTTTGAAGTGCCTGCCGTAGCACTGAACTCCCTGTTGACATAAGTGTTCCTTAGCCCTTTGCAGGTGCTACTGTAGTGTCACAGAGCTCTCAGGAGCCCATTAGAGTCTTTCGGCCTGGAGGAAAAAAAAAAAAGGAAAGAAAAAACACTTTAAAGTCGTGAGTGGCTTCTTCAAAGCTGGAGCGCGCTGATAAGGAGCCCAAGTGTGTGGTTTCCATGTGTTCTAACGCTTTCTGCAGTGTACCACACACCCCACGGGGCCAGTGGTCCCCACAGTCCCCGTCCCACGGGGTCATCGCTCTGCCCCCACATCCAGGACGTCCTTAAGTGCCTGCTCAGCTTCTTTCAGGCTGAGGAAAGCGTTTTAGCATGGTTCTTCAAACAAATATTGTGTACCTGAATCAGGGAGGTGGAGCGCTGCGGGGCCTCACCCAGCGCATCCACAGACTCACCTGGATGCGGCATTCAGAATTTCCACGCTGGTTTTCCTGTCTCTGAAAGGAGACTCGTGGTTTTATTTTCTTCCTGTGCTGCAGATATTGTCGGTCTTCACATTTATAAAATGGATTTAGGTCACCAAGCCACCAGCAACTTGTAAGTGCCATGTGCCCATGCTTAGCTGGGTCTGGGAGGTACAGCAGGAGAAGGAGCTCTTCTCCAAGGGAGACGGAGATGTCACTCTTCCTCTTTAACAATATTCAAACCAGAAATTAAATTACTGAATTATTAAATTCCACATGTATTTGGAAAGCTGTTGGACCCGTTGGTGGCAGAGGGTGAGCAGCTCCCCCTTTTCCAGCAGCAGTGCAGCAAAAGCCGTGGCTGGTGGTGAGCTCTGCCCAATAAAGACACCTGCCTCCAGAATTCCCCTCCTGCTCCTTCCGACACCAGCAAGCCAGGGGTTTTTGTCTGCATGGAGACCAGCTTTGGAGTCTACAGAGATGTTCCAGGCAGAATCTGGGCCAGCTCAGGAATGCGTGCTTTATTTAAAAAAAAAAAAAACAAACAACAACAACAAAAAAACAACACTGGAGGCAGTTTAGGTATTTAGCTCCTGAAGCATTTTTTGTATCTCTTAATTACTTATAATCTGACTTTTCTTTCTAATTGAGGCTCCCAGCAGCTGTCTAGCTACCAATACTCTTAACTACTAATTTACATTGCAGTTGGCACCTGACCTTACATGACACATATAAGACTCTTAGACAGATAATCCTGGCTTCTTCTTGAGACTTATGTCGCCATGGAGGGGTCAGTGGTGTGAGACAGCACAGCTTGAGGTGCGAAGTGCCACAGCAGCTCACACACTTTACCTTGCTGAGTCTGGCAATCCCTTAACAGGCTGATCCGGGCTTTTGCACAGCCAGTCCTCCTGCTTTTGTCCCAGGCAGGCATTTTTCTGCCTGTCACTTCCAGGCCTTAAAGCAGCACGTCTGTGTTGGTTCATTTGCAGACATCAGTCGGCACATTTCACACTGAATTCCACCCCGTGGGGCCGTGTCTAATTGGACAAATTTGAGCAGCAGGCAGGAAAGCCACCGCAGCATGGAGCAGTGATATATGGGCATAGGGAAAGAGGGTTGGGATCTTAAAGTCACAGCTCCTCTGCTTGCTTGCCCTGCCTGCCTCCCAAATTTGGAGCAGGACGGCTCTGAAAAGTCAGGCTTAACATCCTGCACCGTCCCCTCGGCGCTCCAGGGTTTTCCAGAGTGGCTCATTCATTCAGCTCGGAATCCCAGAGTTCTGAGGCTGGAAAAGCCCTCCAAGATTTTTGAATCCAGCCTGTGACTGATCATCCCCTTGACACAGCACCGAGTGCCGTGTCCAGTCACTCCTTGGATGCCTCCAGGGATGGGGACTCCACCACCCTCCAGTGCCTGACCATCCTTTCCGTGAGGAAAGCTCTGTGAGAGGCAGGAAGTGTCTGCACCTTTGGAGAGGGACACAGGAGCTCAACCCCCTGAAATTAAAGCCTTGTTCAGCTTTAAACTGCACAGCTGCCATCCACATTAGGGGTTTTTTGGGGGGATTTCCTGCAATATTGCAGCACCAAGGTGGAGCAGGGAGGCTGTTATTAACAGAGAGAAAAGGGGGGAAAAAAAGAATTTCAGAACCTTGGCAATAAAAGGGAGTTGTTCCTGGTCATAGATGTTTCTTTTCTATTTTATGTTGCTTAAGCATAATAAATGTCAGATGGCTGGAGTAGCATGTTTTATTAAAATAAGTGAATTTGGAGGTCAGGGGAGCACTGTGTTGGTAGCCCTGTGCACAGGATGGCTTTGTTTGGGTGAGGGGCAAGTGGAGGGCTCCATCCCAGTGCACGGGGACCAGTTTTAGGGGCAGAAATAGCCTGAAATCTTATTTCTGTGTAATTGCTCTGGTTCTGGTGTCTCTGCTCAGCCAACAAACAAAAGTGCCATCGAATGACAACTGTGAAAAACCTTTTGGAATGTAAAACTGAAGAATATTACATATAATTGTTCTTTAGAATATATTTACATTAGTGACAGTTTGATCTGTTAGAGGTTCCCCACTTGGATTTTGCTTTTTTAAACATCTCTAAGAAACATTGCTCCATACGCTGATTTTTCAGAGATAATGGTAGGTCTGAGAAGGATCTTAATAGGCACAACAGCCAAGTGTTGAAAGACTTTCCAGAGGATGGCTTGGGTGACAAGTCCTTATATTTTGCATCAGCCAGACTGAAAATCTCTGCCTGACTCTCGAGTGTGCAGAGAACCCGCTGGGTGCAGCTGCTTCAGAGAGAAAAGGGGAAAAAAAGAAGTGACTTGGTGGCTTTCAAAGCGTCTGGCCAGAGTTTTATGCTTTTACTACACTCTACTGATGCTCAGGGATTTAAAGAAATAGATGCCTTTTGGCTCTTCCTGTGAGTGGAGTGAGTTGCCACAGCAGCAGAGTCGAGCGGTGTCTCTCACTGCCCTAAAATGCCAAATTATGGGGATGTCATGGAAAGGTCTCTGCCAAATGGCACGGAAGTGATGGCTTCAACAGATAGTAATTATTGTTTTTTTCTCTGTGATGGATGTCTGTTTATATTTAATGTAGTCACTAGATGACAATGGAGGTCTTTGGTTAATCAGATATGGGTTTAGAAACCAAAATTAAGTCATTCATGTGGATATGGTTGAATTTCCTCGCTTCCTTGTGACCTGTTCCTTCAATCCTGTAGCTTAGCTCTGAGGGTTTGCTTTACTTAACTTCCCCCAAATTGAAATAAAAAGCAGCTTACTTTAACATATATCATGGGAACACTGTGGATTTTTTCCCCCTCCGGGCTACTCAAAACAAGCCCCAGGCCCAGCAGCCCTGAAAACTTGTGTGAAGCTGGAAGTGCAAGATTTAATGCCTTGTAACTTCACTCTGTCTCCACAGTAAATTATTTATGCGGGACGTGTCCAAAAGGCAGATGTGGCAGAAGTTGCTGCCGTGGTGGGTGAAGGCAGGGGAGGCCGTGGTGCTGCCCAGGAGGGTGCTGAGACCCCAGCTGGGATTCAGGCTCTCCCCCCTGCTCACATTCCTGATTTTCCTATGGGAACGCTGCTGCTGCTTCCCCTGGCAGCTGATGGGAGTCTTCCAGTGGAAGCTCAACCCCTCCCAAGTACCAGAACACCTATAAATACTAGAATGGCTTTAAAACCGTGTGGAGTGTCAGCCCAGCAGCTACCAGGGCACGAACAAGAAGGTCAGGAAAAAAACAAGAGTGATAAATGTTTAAGGGGCAGTTTTCACGTTGGTGGGGAAAGGAGGGGTCCTGCCGAGCATCCCTGGCTCCTGACTCCATCACCCACTGCCCTGCCATCCAACAGGAGTGACGGGACTTCTCCTGCCCTCCCCATCCCCTTCTCCTCCTCCTGTTCATCTCCCATCCCATCAGGAGAACTGCTGGGGGTCCCAGCCCCGTGCAAACCCCGTTCAAGCCGTCTGCGTCCCTCCGCAGCAGCACCAGTCGCTCGCATGGAGGCTTGTAAATATGAATCGTTGCTCAAGTGCCAGAATTATAATTAAAAAGGTTCTGTCTTTCGGCTTTTGTCTACATACTTTCCTAATATTGTCACTTGGCAGGGCCGGGGTGTCTCTCGCGGTGTAATTGCCGCAGAACATTTCCTTGAAAGAGCAGCAGCACCCCGCCTCCTCCTCACACTTGCATGTGGAAAGCACCGACTGTTTTATAGGCATTAGTGAGTTCTGCTCTGCAGTGCGAGGAGGAATTAACTGTCTGTGCAGCTGAGACAGCTGCGGAGCAGCTTCGGAGATGCAGTGACCTGCCCGAGGCTGCGCTGGGGATGCTGTGGCGGAGGCAGGAGCTGCGGTTGTGCCTCTTCCCGAGAGCAAACACAGAGGCTTTGACAGGACAGCCTGTCTGGGTGTGTTGTTTTTCCTCTCTTGCCCCTCCGCAGGGGTCTGTGTGCGGGAAGGATCCCAGAGCAGCAATGCCTTGGGCTGTGTGGTCACGCTGGGCCGTGTCCTTGCAGCTCCACAGCTCCAGCTCTGGTCCTTCTGCCTCTCTGCCCGCTGTCCAGGCCATTGCGAGGATGCCAGCACTTCTCCTCAGGCATTTAGGTACTTAAAAAGCCAAAGGGCTCTGGTCCACCCCATTAAAGAGTGCCAGGTAATCCCTTTATGTAGTTAGGGGCATTTCCCTGCCAGGCATCACCACCTGGAGGATGAGGAGTACAGGTGCCTCCCTGCCAGGGCCTGAAGGGCAAGGAATTCCTCGGGAGTNTGTTTTTTTTTTGTTTTTTTTTTTTTTTTTTAAAGAGCACTTGTGGTAATATTAGAATAAGTAAATAAACAGAACAGATCTTTAAGATCAGTTGCAGAATATGCTTTCTATTTTTGGTCAAAACTTTGAAGATCTGGAAATTGTCCAACTGTTTCGAAACGAAACCTTAAATTAAATCGATGGCTTGGAGGGGTTGTTTATTTTTTTTTTTTAATCTTTAGTACCAAGAAAATTAATCTTCCAGACAGGGGTTATGTTTGAGGGAAGAGCAGTGCATGGGCAATTAGGACTTTTCCCCCCTTCAGAGTGGTGAAGAAAAGTTTGGGGCAGTGCAGGCTCAGGTCTTCAGCTGGGCTAAATTAGCCCAGCCCTGCTCAGGCTCCAGCTGTAGGCACACATTACTGCTCCATTGCAGCAGATCTCATTTATGACATGTTTTTAAAGCAGATCTGTGAAATGATCCAGCTTTAAAAAAATAACACTAATAAGGGTGTAGTTACATGAGCATCTTATCCCGCAGCAAAGCCCGTTTAAGAGGCTCCCAGCCCTTCCCTGACCCTGCCTTCTCCTTCCAACCCCATGCTTCATTTCCCCTCAGCTTTGCTGCTGCAACTTTTTGGTGTCTGTGGCTTTGGGTTGGGTTTTTTTCATGTTTCTTGCATTGTTCCAGTGATCAAGTAGGAGATGGATGCAGCAGAGGCAGTTTTTCAAATGACCTCTGATGCCAGGACGGGTGTTCCTGCAGCTGCCACTAAACCCAGGTGACCTTTGGGGCTCTTTTTGAAGAGCCGGGCAGGTGGGCACTGCTGGCACTGCCTGGGGCAGGGCTGGGAGCTCACACCCCACCAGAATCACAGCAAGGTTTGAGTGGAAGGGACTTCTAAAAGCTCCTGCAGTGACCAGGCTGCTCCGAGCCTCATCCAGGCTGACATTTCCAGGGATGGGGCACCTTCCACCTCCTTTGGCTCCTGGAGTCAGCTGGAGCACAGTTACAGTCAGTTCCTGGACCTCTGCTGAGCTGGGGCCACAGCTAGGAGTTGTTCAGTGAATCACACTGATTTTTTGTTCTCCACAGCAGTTTCCTTTCCCCAGAGCAGCGCTGGTGTTACTGCTGGAATAGAGGAGAGTGAGTGGAGATTTCAAGGAACCTCGGAATGCTTCACTCTACCAGGAAATCCCACCTGCCTGCACTCTGCACTAGGCAGCAATGAGATCAAATGCTTCCCTAACCTATTTACTTTAAATGTATCTTGAATATTAGCAACAATGGAGTGAACAGACAGCTCTTTGAAAAGTGTGGTGCCTGGTGAGTGTCTGACACAGTATTTAATGAGCGCAGGAAGGGTTTTCATCCAACTGCCTTCGGTATGCGGAATGTGTTTTCCCCTTGTTTTGACTGGATGGGTCTTGTGGCTGATCTGTTTGAAAATACTGAAGCGAACAGTTGCAGCAGCAGCGCAGCGTGGTGGTATCTGAGACCTGCACGTGGTGCAGGCGAGGTGGGAGCCCAGAGCTTCCTTCATCTGTGGTGTGCTTATCAGGGCTCCCCGAGTCCTGCTGCTGATAGCATCCCACGGCCTTTCTAAAAGAGCTGAAAAACATGAGGGCATGAGGTGACACCTCCCTGGGGTGGCAGTTTGGCTTTTGGTGGGGAGCTCCTGTCCCTTGGAGCCCCCCAGAACAGCGCTGGCAGTAGCGCCCAGCGTGGCTTTGCTTGTCTGCTGCTCCCTGGGAGCAAGAGCTGTTGCTCGCTTCTCTTATTACACATTGCACAGAGTGGAAACAAAAATCAGATATAAACACAGAGTCCATCAATCTTTGCTAACTCAGAAGATAGACTGTGACAGTAAATCTTCCTTTCGTCCTCTTCCTCCCGGGCTTTACACTCAGCAGTGCAGCAAGTAGGAGCACAGGAGGAATTAAGTTGTTCGGGTGCACACCAGGGTGGGTACTGGAGTGGTCTGGATAAAACCAAAGGGGCTGTGAGGTGAAGTGTGGCAGTTCTGGTTTAGCTGAGTCAGGAATAAAGTGCTTAACCACAGCCCCAGGTGGAGGCAATGCCCTGAATATCCCCTAAGTACAGATTGGGACCAGTGGCTTTGCCATTTGGATTTCTTTAGTAATCATTTTTTGCAGCAGCACCAATGAGATCAGGGTGGTAAGAGGGGTTTCTCTGCGTTTGGTATTTGTGTGATTTCTTTTTTGATTAACCTTTTGTGTACTACAGCTGTTCACTGCAATCCAGAGCGGGTTTATGAGTTTAGAATTTATGGTAAAGTGCTCTGACATGAGGAACTGGAGCTGGACTAAGCTGGGTGTGCATAGGTTATTGCAGCAGCGTTCACTGGCTTTTCCTTCTTCCTGTAATTCTGTGGATCCCAGTTATGTGATCATGAAATTCCTATTAGAACATTAGCAAATGCAAATGTGTAGCCACATTCTCATCATTTACCCTAATTTTAATTCTTTGGATAAAGTACTTTTTTTTTATCAATTCACAGGCATGGAAGTGACAAGCCTGTTTATAACTATCAGTGATACAGAGCAGCAGCTCCAAAAATGCCATGGGATTTTGGAATCAGCACTGAGAAACTTTTCCATAAATGCCAGGAATAACATTATATTTGAATATTTAACCCTTACCCAGGCAATTTGAGGACTGGAAACCATATGTGCTTTTCATAATGGGAGCCAAGATGACCCTACATAAAGATAAATATAACTACATAAAAGCACTCAGGAAGGATGGTGGTGTGGTTTAGAGCTGGGCAAGGGCTGGGGAGCTCCAAGGTCTAATCCCAGCTCAGCCACAGGCTTCTTGGGTGATCCTGGGCATGTAACTGAATCCCTGCATATTTCAGTTTTTCCATTTGGGAATGAGAGATAATAACTCTGCCCCGAGCCGTGGCGGGAGGGGAGGCGCGTCGCTGCGTGGGAGGTGTGGGCTGGGAGGTGGTGCTGGTGACCACCAGGGAAATGGGACCAGGTGCTCTGCTGCGGGCACACGCAGTGTGCCAGTGGGATTCAGTTCCTCCTCTCCTTCTCCAGAGGCTGGGTGAATAAACTCCTGCCTCTATTAGCACGTCAAACCAGGGAAGCACACCTTGAACTCTGGGAAGTCGCATCCCTGGCAAGCGTTCCTGGTTTGAACGTAGTTTCAATTCAAAAGCAGTGAGGGGGGAAAAAGGAGGAAAGGAAAGGGAAACCTGCAGTGGATGAGCCCATCTGGTTTTGTTTGAGTGCTGCCTAAGTGAGTTGCGTTTATTGGTTATAGACTCGTGTTTGCTTTACACGCTCATGGGCCAGGTAGCTCTTGTTCTGCTCGTGACTTGGCATCCCCTTCTGCCCTTTGAGAGTCTGCTCAGGAGGCACAAATCCTGGTCCTGCTCTCTGAAAAGGTGGGATCTTTCAAAGTAACCATCGAGAAGGAGACTGAATTGGCCACGGGGCATCCCCACTTGCAGCCTGTGTCTCCTGTGGGATGTCATTCCACCACCACAGGAGCCGAGGCGCTGCGCTGGCAGCACGTGAGAGGCAGCCCTGTGCCGCTGCTGGTGTGAGGAGGGGTCCTGTTGGCGAGAAAAGGCCTGGAAGGAGCAGCCCCTGCTCTGGGAAGCAGGTAAAAATCCTGTAAAATCCTGCTGGATGCCGAGCAGCCGGCGCTGGGCCGCGTAAGGTGCGGGGGAGCGCCATCACCCATTGTTTGGAAGGAAGAGTTTTGATGTAATTATACCCTTCAGCCATTGCCACACTTTCCTCCCTTTCATCTCCAGGCAGGTCCACACGTTCAGATGTGAAGCTGGAAATGAAACACATCTGGCTACCCCAAAATGACAACAGACTTTTATTTGCTATTTTTGGGATACAACAAAAGCTTTGTATCTCGCTAATTGAACATATGGGCTCTCCCTTGCTTTTTTTCCCCCTGCTAAACTCCACTTTTCCATGTGTCATCGTCCGATTCCAACATTTGATCTGTCGAGTCCATCTCGGCCATGTGTTTGTTGTAATCTGCTACACATGTAGCCTTGTTTTCGTGTGCGTCCTGACCTCCAGCGAGAGCCGCAGTTGTTTCCATCATGGAGAGTGTTGAGGAGTTACACATCCTTTTTATCAGTGTTTTTGGCCACCGGCAGCTCCTCGCGGCGCTCCTGCCAAGCCTCTGGAAGCCGGGGGTTCTGGGGGCAGCCGTATCTGTTTGTCTTGTGATACCAGATGCTGGCTTTCTTCAGTCTTAACGGGAGTAGGAGGGGAAAATTCCCGAAATAGAAAATAGCCCTGTCAGTAAAACCCGGGGGAGCTGAGGGTCGGCTCAAGCTTGGTAGAGCTGGAGCTGAAGGCAAGGATGGAGGTGGATGGCTGGGAGATGAGCCCCGGACAGAGGGCAGGAGCTCTCGGGGCTCAGAAGAGTCTGTGGGATAGAGAGGAAAACGCCTCTGTGGCAGAGGAGGCCTGAGCCCTTCAAAGCAGCGTCATAAAAACCCCCTGGGAGCTCAGCCCCGCCGCACGGACCTTCGTGAGGCTCGACTCGTTATGGGTACAGGACCTCTTGCTTAGTGTGAAAGATTCATCATCAGAATCTCTTTTTAGTGCCCGTGGGGGATCCACTTAGTTATTTTCAACGACGGCTCTAAATTGTTCCCATGCTTCATCGTGCTTTGATTAGCTAAAATCTTGCAGTGACTGTTTGAGGCTCTCACCGTGACAAAAAAAAAAAAAAAACACCAACAAAAAACAGGTGACAGTGATCAAACCATAGGGCATGGAGTGGGAACCCTTGGGGATTTAGGGTGGGGAGAAGGAGCTGCTGGGGTAGGATGGGGTTGGAGGTAACCCCGTTACAGGTTCCTGAGCGCTGAGGGACAAAGCACCTGCAGCTTTCACCATGCTGCGTGTTGTTCCCCAGGAGAAGCGGCAAATAAATGCCAAAAAAAGAAGGGTAACTGTGCGTTTAATTGCCCACACAAACACGCAGGCATGGCCCCAGCCCTTGAGTCCCCGTGGTGTTCCAGCTGTGCTAATGGTCACCTTTCCTGCAGTAAATGTTGGGCCAATTTCATCACATTTGGCTTACGTTTATCAACACAGCACTTAAGCAATGGGGTTTTGGTTGCAATGAGGGAATGAGTCCATCTCTGTCTCGCTCTGAGGTGAGGGATGAGGAGCCATGCGTGGGGTGTCCTGGCTTGGAGGCTCCTCAGTCTGTGTTGCAACCCTCTGACTGCAGCAAAAATGAAATAATTGTGCTTGAAGGCTTAGCTGAGGCAATTTCCACCAGGAATATGCCATCTCTCACCACTTGAACAATATTCCACATTTATTGTGCTATTATTCTGTCTAATTCTTGACATAAACTGCTGAGCAATTTTGTCTTGAGCTCCCTTTTCAGCCAAGAGTATAAGCTGAAAAAATTTGAGGTTGCTCTTGAGGACTTCCCAATCAACTGAGAAATGAACTCTGAAGCAGAAGTTGTAGTTAGCAAAATGGGCTTACAATTATTATTCATAAATGCACGTTATGGCTGCAGTTGTTTCACTTCTTTCTTTTACAGCCCTATAAATTGTATACAGAACATAAAGGCTTTACTTCTTAAATAAATGTTTTGCAGCCGTCATAAATTATCTTTCTTGCATTCATAATGAAAAAAGAAAATCACTGTTTGATGTTTTATATCCTCTTCACTAAAATGTAAAATATGGTAGTTGGAGCCAGATTTTATCTCATTTGAAAATAAAAGAAGGTTCATTTCCTACTAATTTTTTTCAGTCTTAGGTTTGGAGTTCCCATGAAGTGTTGCCCAGTCTGCAAAGCAGCGTTACAATAAACTCTGCTTTAGCTGAGGCTTTGGTTTGAGTTGTACCAGCGCTAATAATCGCCATTGTGAACCGAGTTATGAGCATAACCTGAACCTCTTTTTTTATTATTTTTCTTAATCCCTGATGTTGTTCTGTTTCATCTTTCTCCACCCCCTGAACGCTGGCTGAGTGTCAGATTGTTGAACTTCTCCCTGCGCCAGCCATCGAGGACCCTGCCCCAGCCTGGCTGTCCTGGAAGCAGGCCTTGCTAAACTCCCAGCTCACTGGTTTGCAAAGCAAACTTCAGCCTTGTACTATTTACCTTGGCAAGTGCCCGGCCAGATTGATGATCTGTAAAGTGGATTTGTTATTTGGCTGTTTGCTTTGGCAGCTCTTGAAAGCAGTTTGCTGATTGCAGCCCCAGATGTCATTGCATACATTACTGCTCACTATAAGTTTCTTCTAAAGTTTTAATTTCAGCCACAAATGCTATTAAGCTTTTTGCACCTTTGTGTATTTAGCTCACGGATATTCAATATCGAGAGCAGGCAGCCTCGGTTTCCTTAATTTTTCCTCTTATTATCCTCGTTGGCCTCCTCCAGGCATCTCTGTAGTGCCAGGACAGGGGATGCTGCTTTGCCCTGGGTCAGAGCTGTGCCACAGGCACTTGCACGTTGGTCACATGCACAGTTTCCTAACCGTAGATAAGATGGAAAATTGCCATAGCATTTGGATAAATTATCAGCTTTGACATGACCAAACACTTGGGTCAGCAGGGCAGAGAGCGATGGTCACTAAAATCGCCCCGTGCCCCGTTCGTGTCAGGGTGGGCACTAAAGGAACATGGTTTCCCTGGGTAATCTCCATCCCCTCTAACTATCATCTTGACTTTCAAAGGCTCTCAAACCTGATAAGCGATTTGGGAGATCAATAGGCTCCGAATCAATTCGTTTCTGACATGGGGTAATCCTGATTTTGGCTCTGGTGCCAGCAGAGCTCCACTCCCAGCCCTGTGCACGCAGCCGTCGGGATTAGGGTTGAGGAATATTGGGATCTTTTATTTTCCTGCTGCCTCAAAGTGCATCTGCCTTTCTGAAGTCCAACAAGAAGCACATGAAAAGCTCAGCTGGGTGTTTGCTGCTCCCCTACCTCAAGTTTACTACCAGGAGTAAAGCCTGGCACAGCCCAGCTTGGGCAGACACTGCTGGTCGTGGCTTTGAGCAGTTAAACCATCCTTTGTGGCCAGGAGCTTTGTTTTTTTCAGTGGGGGCACTTCCAGATTTGAAATATTTCAGTTGAAAAAGTTAATTCACTTTAAGTAAGTTTACTTTGCAAGGGGAGGACATCATTGTAGTATTTTTGGCCACTGCTTGAAAATTCCTCTAACCCTTTACTATAATAAGCAAATTGAGCAGATTAAAGACACATTATGCTGCCAAATGGTTTTTCTACACAGGGTGACATATATTTTTTCTGTGGAAAAGGTTGTGGGGGTTTTTGTGAGCTGCTATGCTTTTTTTAGCACTTCCTGTTTTATTGTGTTTGAAGTGTCTTTGTGGTGACCTGTTGGGGTAAGATTCTTCCATATGGAAGTGTTTCTTCAACTTTTAATCATTTTGTCTGAAAAAAAAAAAAAAGGTTTTGAATCCGATTTGCAGATGTCTCTGGTTTTGTTCGCAGAGAGCTTGTCCAACTCACTACAGTGTTGTAGAAATGATGAATTGTTCATCCACAACGTGATGGTGACATCCACGGAGTTGCACTCCCAGAATACCTTCTTAAAAATCTATTTAAAATATCTGCAGAAAAGCTCTTGTTTGCGTTCTGATGTATTTTTCTCTCTGAAACCCTGCCTTCACTGAATGCCTTGGCAAAACTCCTGTTGGTTTTGGTGGAACTGGGATTTCACCAGCAGACCCCTGACTTGGTTGCAGGCATCTCTGAAGTCAAGTAATATCGGGATAACAAGCAAATCTGTGTCTATTCCTGGAGAAAATCAAGCTTTTACGAAGGGTCAAAAAAAAGTTACGAGTTTATTTTTAAGTCTACAAGACAAAATCATTAAAGCACAAGAGAATGCAGATTCCCTGAGCTCTTACTGGACTCGTCAGGTCATAACTGAGACCAGAATTTGGACCACTGGAGCTGCGCTGTAGCTGCGTCCTGTTTCCTATTAGCTCTGACACTTAACATCTGAATTTTCATCTCGTTTAGGTTGGGCTGCTCAATCGGAGCATCCAGCAGACCCCTCTGGGGCTGTGCGGCTTGCAGGGGGTGTGAGGGCAGAGCTGGAGCTGCCGGGCGCGGTGTGTTGCCCAGGCAGCCGGGGGTGTCCGTCAGGCATCTCCAGACAGCCCCTCTGCATCACGCCCTCGATGTCTCAACCTTAAGAAAAGTGGCTTTGACAGTGTGTTTGAGCCCACATGTGAATACCACATGTTGAGGTCTCGTGTCTGCAGTTTCGCTCCTAATTAGATGTAGATGTAAGTGCTGGGTATCGTTTAAGGTCTTTGGCTCTCTGCAGTTCACCACAAGCATCTAATTCCCACTTCCTTTGTCTTGGACCCATTATTTATAGGAGAAGGGTAGGTGGACTTGGTGCTTACAAGTCTGTTGGATTATTGTGTTTCTGTAGCTGTCATCCTGTCAAGGGTCCTGCAGGAATTTGCACTGCGGGCTCTTGGTAGTTTATTGGGAGTAAAATCCCCTCCTGTGCCAGAGCCTGGCCTTAGGTCTGTGCACCACTTAAGTCTTGCTAAACTCTGCAAATGAGTCTTAAATGTTGTCTTGGCCTTCTCAGCACAGAGGTGAGCTGCATTCTGTGTGAGCAGTGAGATTTCCAGTTCAGCTTAAGGCTGTTTGTCTCTGCTGCTGTGAGAATTAGGATGGGGTCTCTGAACCTGCTGAAAACTTTTGATGCTCATCGTTCAGAAGCCAGGGCCTTGCAACTCTCTGACCTAACAACAGCACAGTCTGGAAGAAGGCAGCTTTTTGATGTAGATGGGCACAGAACTCATCTGGTTTGGATTTTCAAGGTGTTCCAGAGTCATATTGTTGACTACAGGGGGTCTTCTGTGAGCAGCAGTATGCGCTGACTTACTGCTGAGACCTCAGAGCATTCCCAGATATTTATTTTTTGGAAAACTGAAGTCAGGTAGCCCCTCTCTATTAGACAGATGGAGAAATTGAGGCATAGGATGGACAGGTGACTTCCCTGGGCTGGGCAGAGCAGCATGAACAAGACCCAGACATAAAGCTGGAAAGTTATTTTACTCTGGTTTGCACAGTATTCAATGTGTTGGAAATATTTCCAGTAAGGAAATCCTTACAACTGTATTTACATCTCCCCAAAAAAGGAAATATTAGTATGACCTTCTCAGGTGATGCTCTCCCTTGTCCCACCTGAACCGGCATGTTTAGCTTTGGGCATAGGTTTGGCTCTGACTTTTGGAAAAGATGGAATTATGCCCATGAGGGTCATGATCATCTCCAGACCTGGCAGGGCTTCAGGGGCTCTGAGGACAAGGTGCCTTCGGCTCAGTGGCAGCTCTCCAGTTTAAATATTTCACCAAAACACCTCCAACGTCTCCCACTTCCTCAGTAGTTTCCTAACAGGGTCCAACTAGATGAAAATTAGCCAGTGTCTTGGTTTGTAGAGCTGCAAAGGTCAAATGTCCTGGAGAAACAAGGTGCTAAGATGCTAATTCTCTGCTGGAATGGGAAGGCAGCGCTCTGCTCCAGTGAGCAGAAAATGCAGGTGGGCTTAAACATCTCCATTTTTGCCTTCTGTTTTGAATGCAATTAAATGAAATCTGCTGCGATTACAGGGAGGATCACCAGCTCCCAGTGCAATCCCAGATCTCATCCTAACCCCAGATACGAGGCAAACAGCCTGGGGAGGCTGCAAATGTCCTGGGCTGGTTCCTGCCCCGTCTGTCCCCAGTGTGGGACACACAGGAAGCTCGCCCTGAACTTCTGTTCTCACACTTCTCCTCCTGGAATCTTGTTTTCCACTTCTTGGAGATTTGTGAAACATATGCCTTGGAGGCTTCCCAATTTTTTTTCGCAGCAAGAAGAGAATTGCTCTGCGCGCTGTAAAAACTCTCACGAAAGAGCACGCTCCTTTCTAAAGGACCTGCCTGGTGCAGCTCAGCAATTCCCATTTCTCATCACTTCACAGTGTATTTTATAGGGTATAAAAATGGTGTTATGATCCGTGTTCCCAAACCTTGCCTCAGCTAGCAAGAACATCAATAAACATGGCTTGATAGACACCAGAGCTGCCCCGCTGTTCCCCCGGTGCCTTGAACGTGCCCTCACAGATTTTAGGAATCTATTCTCCATGTAGGAAACTCCTCATGCCTCTGTTGAGCTTTTAATGTATCAAAGGTAACAATTATGCTTAGGAAAAGTGACTTCTCCCAGGATACATTCCCAATCTGGTCACTTAGAAATATTTCCTTTCCTTCATCTCGCGTCCCGCGGATGTTTTCTCGTTCCTTGATTTAAATTAATCTGCAGATTGGGACGCCGGTGTTACCTAGCTCTGGCAAAAGATTTTACTTCAGTTCTCCCCCTTCCCTTCTCCTTCTCTCTCTATAAAGTTATTATTGTTATTTCTTCAGTTCACAGCTGGGATGATGGGTTTGAACAGCTTCGCGCTCCCTTCCAGGAAATTCCGTCTTTGTTCCGAGGCTTCCAGCGCAGAGGCTCCTTCCACCTTGATCTTTCAGCACGGCACTAAAACATTTGGCAAGTTTTTTGTCGTGTTTTTTTGCTGCTGTCCAGGGCTTTTGAGAGATTCCCCTTGGACAGCTTCCACCTTTGAGCTTGCCCACTGGAGGAAATACTTCCCCTTGAATTTGCACAGCCACATCATCACGAGGTCTGCGTCCCTCTCCTATCTTCATTAGCTTCCTCACCTCTCTGGATTCGCTTCTCTCCGGTTTAAAGGCAGCTTTTCCTGCTGAAGCTGCTGCGAGGATGGTTGGAGCTGGAGCAGCACTGGATCCGATGGGCTCCCAGATCCTCCCCAGAGGAGGTGGTTCTGCAGGCTGCAGAGAGCAATTCCCTCTGCAAAAGATCCGTGGTTTCGCTCGTAATTTTAGTCTGGAAAAGGTATGGGATCAGCTTCTACCTGAATTACATCAGTCTCCCTAATAATCAGCTTTCTTTTCCACATTAAATTCCCCAGAAACTTGTGATTAGCCCCACTTCTGAGAGTTCACCGCAGCTTAATTCTACTGTAAAACTGTCAGCAGTGATTTTCTTGTTTAAAGACAGATTTTGGTTCTTATACAGAACTACTTCTTGCTAAATTCCTTTTCAACCAAACACTCTTGTCATTTCTCAGCCATTAAAGACAATAAACTCCATCTTTGGATTTTTACATGCTGAACTTAGTTTATAATGATGGATACTTGTTTATAACACACTGAAGATTTTTGTTAGCTTTCTGGCATAAAAATTGGAATCTTCTCTTTTGATTCGTGGTTATTAGTAGCAGGTTTATCCTTTCAAATATGTGCAAGCCATGATTTAAGTGGAATATTTATTGTCCAGAGGAATGGTAGACTGCAGCTCTCAGAATCCATCTTGCCTTTGCAAGCAGCAACTTCATAATCATCAAAATATTCCCGTGGGCTGAAGCTGATTTTGCAGCAGGATTTAGGTGTCACAACCCGGAAAGTCACAGTCACAGGCTGGTTTTTGATGCTTTTGTCCATGAGGGAGAGACCTGGGGCTCCTCTCCCGTGTTTTGGAGCAGCTCCAGGTGTGGATGATCCCACATTTCCTGGCATCCCGAGTCAGTTGCTGTAAGGAGCATTTTGAAGGTGCTGTAAAGCTGAATTAGGACCTCCTGAGGAGGTGGGAAGTGAGAAACACCCACTTGGACCATCCTAGGACGACGCCAAGGTGCTGTGAAAACTCAAATGGTTCTTCCTCACTCCAGGGAGATCTGTTGGGTCAGGCTGGGATTTGGGGTGTCATGGTTTGGACTTGCACCGAAATGTCTCCTTCTTCCCTCTGTCTGTACCAGGTGACTCCTGGTGGAATGGTCCATCCCAAATGGCCTCAGAGGCTTTTATTGCAACTTAAATCAGAGCAAAGCACGTCCTTGCCATCAGTGCTCCAAAATGGGGTTTGTTGAAGGAAGAAAACAAATTTGACTATAAAGTTCCAGTTCTTGTCCTTCCAGCTTCGGGCACTCTGTGATTCAACAACGTGAATTATCAGACTTTCCTCAGAACTGTGATTTATTTTGAATTATTTTGGATTGGTGCACCCACTTCTTTCTGGTTCTGTGGGAAGAAAAGTAAGAAAGAGTAAGGAAAATTTGCCTTTTAATTTGTCCCCGTTAGGGTGATGCCCTACAGGCACACAATCACCTTTAGTGATTTCTCTAGCAGGAGGTCAGCACCGTTGTCAAGCACAAAAACGCTGTTGTCACTCAAGGCAGTCAAAGACCTTGTGTGACTTTTTTTTTGAGGAGTTCTTGCTTGTTCCTGAAAGCTTTGCTGTCAGCCACCAACGGGGAGCCACGGCCGCCTGATTCCTCCTTGCCCTCGGAGCTGCTGCAGCCAACGTGAAGCTTGGGGAAGGGTGAATCCCCTGCCCTTCGAGTTCAGCCTGTGCTGAGGATGAGAGGGAGATGAGTTAAATGACCGAAAGCCTTAGGCTGGGACGTGCCAGCTGCGATCATTTTTTCACTCCATCATCTCACCTTGCCACGTCGCTCTGCCTTATCCAGCCGCCGGATGCCTGATGGATAACACAAGTGACAAGGGCAAAACCTCCTCGATGGATGCGGAGGAAAACTTCAGGGCTGCTGGCTCCTGCCCAGCTGTGTCCTGCCTGGCTGCAGTGAAATCCCTGCCTTGGATGAGGTTTGGGAGGAGATCAGACCTTGGTGCTGTGAGTTCCCCAGCGCTCTGGCCGCGCTCCAGCAGCACACTTAAGCACACACTTAACTTTCAGCGTATAGACTCCCGCCGAAGGCACTGGGGCTGTTTGCATGCTTAAAAGTAAGTATATGCTTAAGCTGGCTCAGAACCAGAGGCTTCAGTGCTTTGTAGGTCCAGTCCTTGCTGGAGCTCAGATAATTTGCTCGTGCAACTTGGCACACGCTTTTAATGAATTCAGAATCGGGCCAAGAAAATTTATCTTCCCTGACTTGGAAGGATTACAAGGAAACGAGTTTAAGGTTTTGTTGAGTTTTTATGACTTTCTAAACATAAAATTTCACGTTTCTCTGTAGTCCTTAAAGAAACACGTTTTTCTAGTGTTCTTGGGGGGATCTAGAGACTTAGAACGTGCAATTTCCAAATTGCTCAGAGGTGATGGAAGAACACCTGGGATGTGCTGCCTGGCCAGGGCAGGAGTGGCTCTGGCTGGCAATGCCCGGCTCCTGCAGCACGAGGTATAGAATTCCAGAATGGTTTGGGTCGGAAGGGACCTTCAAGACCGTCCTGTTCCAACCTGTCGCTGGCAGGGACGCTGCCAGCCACGTGCTGGGCACAAACAGCCTGGAAGAGTCACCCTGTGACCAATTCCCAAACACCCAGCGGGTGCCTGGTGTTTGCAAGTGAGATTTCTTTATCCCTTGTCCAAGCAGTGATTAGACAGTAGCTTGGAACCAGCGTGCACATTATCTCACAGTGAGGTAAGACAAATAAATTACTACTTGGAAGCCCCGAGTGGGATCAGTGATCCACCTTAGGAAAATATTTTGGTTTCTGTTTATAAGTCAGCTGGGTTGTGAAATGTTTCATCTGGGAAAGGTGATATGGGACCAGAGAAATATTTGCTCTTATAATGCGAAAAATATTCCAGTTTCTCTCTTCACGGATTGTTTGTGATATAAACCAAATTTCTTCTTTCCGGAGCCTCGGTGCTCAGCTGCTTCCCCACAGATGCTCTGCTCTAAGCTCCCCCCTGGCTGACAAGAAACTGCCCGTTATCTCCCCTTGCTTCTGAACATCTCTCAGGCTGCAAATGACTTACAAAGAAGAAAAGACCCAAAGCCCAGCAGAATTCTGTGTCTCGGGCAGACTGGGCCGGCTGTGTGGAGGATGCTGAGGGTTCTGGGGCAGGGTTTGGGCGCGGAGCCACATCCATCCCTGCTGGGCAGCCCCATCCAGCTGGGGCGGGGATGGGGAAGCCTTCACCCCTCCTTTGCAGCAGGTTTCCAAAATCCAGTATCCCCACCGTTCAGATGAACTCAGCCTTTCCGCGCTCTCTGTTGCTGTTACACAAGAAGGAGTCTCCCGTTACAGTTTGAGTGATCTATTAGTACATAGCACAGTTCCAATGTTTTTTCAACACTAGGATTTTTTTTCTTAATTCAGATGAAACAATCAGAATTAAATTCCTTGGCTCACACAGTCACCACTAAGGCTCAAGCAAGATGACAAATCCACGCTTGTGTCTTGAAGTGTAACGTAAGATCTGGGTTATCCCGAAAACCCCGATGAGTTGTCAGATCTTTCCTTACTTGTGGGTAAATATGAGCCTTTTCTAATCCATTATGTGTCCTTCGTACATGTGTATATAGCTAGGCATTTGCACTTGCCACGAGATTGATAATAAGCAAGATAAATCTGTTTTCTTAAGGGAAGTAATATATTATTCCAGCCCCTGCAGTGGAATTGGCGTATTTCTACCTCGTTAAGACAGGGTATGACTGCAAACCTCTTCCCAAGAGTTCAGAAATGACTTGGCATATAAAGAAAGAAGGATCATTATGTGGTGTCACAGAAATACCAGATGTATCCTTCCTGCATCTCACACAGCGTTTTCCCCACCGAGGCCAACACGAGAGGCTTCAGCATCCTAAAATCGCCGCTTTTATTCGGAGGAGAAGTCAAACAAAATAAAGGCTCGTCTAAAAAAGCCTCCACTGAGATTTAATGGAATGCATTGTGTGTTTAAATTTCCTAGCCATTGTTGAAAATCTCAATAATCATCTTATTGTAAGCTTAGCTAAGTCGTAGATCTTCAGAGAGTGGGAAATTTTACTAGGAGGAAAAAAAAAAAAAAAGTTACTGGATTTTCTAATTTTAACCAGGGCTGAGAATTATAAGTATGTGAATACCACGAGAAAACATTTCCAACCTTGCAAAAACTAAAAAGTGCTGAAGATCTTTAGTGAATCCTTTTTTAATGAAATTTCCAGACCTGGAGGTTGAAAGAACATCAGGTGAAGTTTTTTTGCTGTGCAGATTCATACCTGGTAACGCAGGCTTGTGCAGAGCCCTGGGTTCTTCAGGACACTCTGCTTTATGCCAGGATTAAATATAAAGAAATGTTAATCTCTAAGGGGGGTTGGGGCTGGTCATAGCATTCCTGATTTTTTCCAGGCGTTCTGATTCTGTAAAGCGTTAAAATACGCACGAATCCTGCTGTCCAAGGGAGAGGGAGAAAGTTTCTTCTTGGAAATTAATTTTATTACAAAGGGCTATTTCTTTTTCAAAATCGTAATAGCATCCAGTTATACCGTAGATTCCATCTCTTTTTGCTTTTAGGCAGCTAAATAAAGAGCATCCACCATTGGAAAAACACTCTCAGCTGATTTTTCAGTGCGCTGTGCTCCTCAGGCTGCGGATGAGCTGCACCTTCTCTGTGGGTGCAACCTCTGGCAGCACCTACCTGTGCCCACCTGTGCCCACCTGTGCCCCAGCCCCTCGTGTTGTTCTTTCAGGCGAGATGATAAATCCTTGTGCCTCTGGCACTGCAAAACACTGCCAGATTCTGCTACCGCGACACAAATTTCCCTGCTGACACCAAGCGCGCGTTCTGTTGCGTTCTCTCTTTTGAAGGCCTGCTTTGGGTGGCTGTCACGCCCTGCCAGCAGTTTTGCAACCAGCCCGTGTCCGTCTCTAACCTCCGTGCCTTGGGGAAGCCGGGAGCTCAGCAAGGGCTGCAGGAGCTCGTGGCAGTGCTGGGGGGGCTCCGGGGGGCTCCGTTCGGCTTTTGGGGTGGCGGCGGTGCCTGGCCTCGTTTGGGGGCCAGGAAATCAGGAATCTGCAGTTGGATGGCATCGGACAGGCACCGGGAGCATTCAAGGCAAAGGCAGAGTTTAATAAATACACTTAATCATTTATGTTTTGACCTTAGCCCAGACTCGTAGTCAGACAGAAAAGCGGAGGGTTGGAAACGCACTTTGTCAAGGCTCCTCTGGCAAAGCAGGGCAGCCCCGCTCTGAGGAAAGGCAGATCCTTCAGAAAGGAGAGTAAAAGGTCAGGACTAATCCAAAAGGACAAGCAGTGTATGTCTGTGTGTATATTGGGTTTCACATATGAAATCCAGTCATGATAAATCTGATGGCTTTAGAAACATCTACTTTGATTAATGAAAACATAGTTCCCATAGACCGTGGGTTTCATACTTCAAAGTTCCCCTGGATTTAGGACCTTAGGTTTTGCTTATTCATATAACATGCAGGAAACTATTTTTAAATGAATAAGGGACTATAAAAAAAAAATTTAAAAGGCAGAAGTTTCAACATCAGTGGTACAGATAGGCTGGATAATAAGGAGCAAAATTAACAAACAACAGACATTTTATTATGCATTTTACAATAATGTTTACATTCTTTTCTCTATATTTGTTTTTCCTTGAAAAGATTTATGTATTTATAAAAATATCTCGCTGCTCCAGCTCTGAAAATTGCAGCCTTGCTTGCATTTGGAAGCTTTCAAGGACGGCTGTGATGGCTGGCTGTGCTCCTGACCATCCCAAATCTCCTGAGCCCCTGGTTAACCCCTTGTGCGGGAGCACGGGATTCAGAGTTTGTTGGGATGTGGGGAGGAGGAGGAGGAGGAGGGTGGGGTGGTCCCTAAGGACCTGCACCACGATCCTGGACATGGCCAGCACTGTCCTGGGTTTGTGGCCAGGTGGGCAGTGCTTGGACAACCTCCTTCCCAGGCATCCATCCCTGGAGCTGCTGGGCACGGGGGCTCCTCCCGGCAGCTGCGGCTCTGCCCCAAACTCGGCTAGAAGTCCTGAGAGAGGAATAAACAGCGCGTTTGTTTACAAGTCTGTGGTGCTGAGGAGGGACGAGCAACTTCGCAGCCTGGCTTAGCCAAGAGTTCAAAGGCATTTGGAAGTGTTGGCTGCCTGTGGGACCGGGTACCCCGGCTGAAGGCTCCATTAATTAAATGCACTCACAGGATACAGAGCTGGTGAGTAATGTCCTGTTTATAGCAGAACTGTGAGCAGTTCTGGAAAAAAAGAAATTCCGTGGGAGGGAAGATGACAGGGAGCAGAGTCACTCCAAAGGCTGTGGCTCCTGCAGTGGTTTCCAGAGGCAATAATTAACACTCACACCTTGGTGTACCAGCGTTCTGTCCCCTGTGAGCTATGGGAGAGTGGGCTGGCAGCGTGTGAGCCCCGCACAGGAGGGGATCAGCAGCACGTGCCACGAGCACAGACCCACCAGATCCGGGGCAGCTCGGGGGGATGTTGCTTCTCCACACTCAAAATAAAGAATTTGCCCGGATTCCCCTTCAAGTGCTCAGAGCGGCCGCTTTGTGTCGTTCCCGTTGGAATCGCAAAGTTGTGGCACAGAAGGGAATTGGCAGGGCCCGTAGGAAAGTTGAACCTTTCATGTTTGAAGGAGGTACGTTACAGTTTGACTCACAGCTTTGGGCGAGGAGTTTCCGTGCGCTGGTTCCTTGCGCGCCCGCCGGCTTCTCGCTCCTGGCCGAGCCCTCGCTGGGCAGCTCCCTGTGGTCACCAGCACGTCCAGAACCCCTCCAGAGCCCACTCCCGCTGCTGCAAAGGCCAGGAGAAGCACGAGAGATGCTGGGCAACCCTTCTGTCCCTCTTGGTTGCACCTCAAGGTCCGACATGGCGCTGGGTCAATGCATCCCGCTGATCGGGATGAGTCTTTCATCAATTAAAATTGGCAGGGCGCTGCCCCTCCTCTCTGCTCCGTTATTTTTGCTCACACGTTTGTTGCAATACGCAAGGTGAGGCTCAAAACTGTCAAGCTCTTTAATGGAACCATTACTGTATTTTTGGAGAACGTTCTCTTTTTGATTTACTGTTCCTTAGAAGACAGGAAATGGAGCTACTTGATTTCGTATTTAAAACAAAGCCGTCCAGAGGTTTAATGAAAAAAATTTCCCCTGGCTTTTGAATTAAAGGGCTATGGTGAAAGATTTAGCTTAGCTGTTTTGACTTAGAAGAATAACACACTAGAAGCATTAAACATTTTGTAAAAATACTTTTTACTACTAGTTTTTTTTCAGAGAAGAAAAGAAGTTTCTCTGGTTTTCTCGCTCTTGGTCGGTGGGGCTGTGAAATGAAAGGACACTTCCAAGGTTTAGGGTGGGTTTTCTTTCCCTTCCTTCTGTAGAATTTATTTTGCTTTTATATTAAAAGCCTTGAAACAATTGCGATGCTAAAGACAAATCCTGTGTCTAAGCAAGGTAATTTGGTGTGAGTAATGAGAGAAGCCTTTGCCATTAATAAAATGCAAGAAATGTTAAGCAGAAAGATGGGAACCTGATTCTGCGCCATCAGCAGTGGCAAGAGAAAAGGGTGGTACTGTTTGAGAGGCAAATGCCTGTGGAAAGAGAGAAGTGGGAGATTGATTTGGGGCAAAAATTAAAGATTTATTAGGAAAATTCTGTGTATGAAGCAGAATTACCTCAGACCATTTGGGCTGGAATTGCAAAACAATGCACTTTTGACCTCTATGGTCAAGACAAAGGTCCTGCTTGTTCCGTTTGGGTGGATTTGGGGTTCTGGGATGATGCTTGGACATCATGAAGGGGAGGCTGATGATCTCCATTCCCACCCAGTTTCATCCTCAATAAATAAAGGAGAAGTGAGTGTTCTGCAGGCTTGAAAGCGCCGTGCAATAGCATGAAATATTGACACAGTTTTAAGTCAATAAGATCTTTTTTTCGGTGATTTAATCCTGTTTCACCAGGATTTCACTAGTAATTGCTAGACTCACATAATGCCTACTTTGCTCACCCTTGGGTTGTTCCTAAATGAGTTGCTGCTTTTTGGTGGAACCTGTTCCCCAGCCAGACACAGGGGACACGGGGAAGTCTGGGCTTCCCACGTCCGGGGCTGATACTGGTGGCTGTCAGGAGGGTTTCCGCAGGCTGTCAGCCCCCCTCCCCTCGGCCCTCAGCGATCCCTGGAATCAGCAGGAGCTTCCTCAGCCCCGCTGGTTCTGTGCTTTCGTTCTGGCTCTGGCCGTCCTGAGAGCAGGACTCTCCTCCAAGGTTTATTTGTAAACTCCTCGCTGGGCGGCGATGGGGAATTTGATACCTTATCAAGTGAGATACTGGGATTGAAAAGGGGAGAGGGAGGCGGCCAGAAGGAGAGATTACAATATAATAAATAGGCGAGATAGGGTGAGCTGCTATCAGTGGAAGTTTAATGCCATTAGCCCGTGTGCTGTTGGGAATGATGTATGTAGGGAATGATGTAGGCAGGGCAAAGCACCCAAAGGCTCCTGGCAGCAGCCGGCCCTTTGCCATGTCACACACTCCAGAGTCGCTTTCCCAGGTGTAAAAATACCCAGAACTTAATTCTGCCTTGAAAAAAAAGATTTCATTATTTTACTCTGATACACGTGCTGTCTGCTGATGCACTGGCAAGAGCAGGAAGGTCCATGATGATAAATCTTGTTTTTCCCAAAACAGGTTTTTTTTAACATCAGAGAGGGACAGAGCCAGGGATTTACAGGAGGAAAGGACCTGTGTGCTCAAGCAACGTCCCCTTTCCTACCCCCACGTCCTGGCTAACCCCGGTCACACTCTGCATGTTCAGCTTTACCTGGAACCCACTTTATCAATGTCTGTATTGAAATGAGGGGGGATTTGTGGCTTCCACTGCAGCACGGAGCAGATGACGGTGCAAGGACCTCCTCTGCCTGTTACAGGCAGAGCGATCACCCACGGGCTGCCGTGGCGGCTGCTGAATCCCATCTGGATGTCTGGATATCAATGGTCTCGCCAGATGTGCGCTGCTACCACGGAGGAGGAGTGGAAAGGCAGGAAAGATAAAACTACAGCTTCCCCAGCCCGACTTTTTTTTTTTTTTTTTTTTTACAAGCAAACTTTCAGTGCAGTTAATCCCTCTAACCTGCATTTGCATTAACACTTGCAGCCTCACACGTTGCTGCTAAGAAGTTTTGGCAGCTCCTGGCCCTGATTGCAGAGGTAACGCTGCACTTGTCTCCTTTGCTCTCACTCAAGGATCTCAGGAGCCAGAGCCCGGCGCTCCGTGGAGTTTCTCCCTGTACACACAAGCAGGCATCTTGGCAGAGCTTCAAAAGCCTTATTATTCATGTGTCTGCTTATAGGAGCAGAAATGCTCCCATTTCTCACTTTCGGAATAAGGGCTGACACCGGGAAAGAGGAGATCTCTCATCTCCGGCACAACCCTGCAGAGCTGTGGGAGCTCATCGTGTCCTCGCTGCTTCCCTGAGGTTTGAGAAGGTTTAAAAGTCTCCCTGATCACTCTCAGGGTACATGAACGGCCCTGTCAAAAACTACTGAAATCCGTGAGGTTTTGGAGAGGGGGGGTCTCAGAGCTGCATGAAAGTGTAGAAGGATGACTTAGGAAAATCAAAAAAAAAGCTTTCAAAAAAACCCCAAATTTTGCTTTTCCTCCCGCCTTTAGGAGAGCTGACATCATGAAAATGCTGTAGAAAATTAAACATCATTGAAATAACTTCGCCTCCTCCCTACATTTTCTCAAACAAGCTTCAAGAACCCTCGCTTTAAAACAAATTAGTAGGCTGGAGCAACCTTATAAATCCAGAGGGCCATTAAAAGCTGAAATATTTGGTCATTCCTCGTCTGGATTTAAACTGGGATTCATCCAGAGTTCAAGTGCGTGTATCGCACGAGAGGCACGGTCCCGTTTCGTAGAGGTCCATTTCAGTGTTGATGGTTTTCTAGTGCCAGGAATCCACTCCGCAGCCAGGCCGGGAGATAAATCAACGCCGATGAAATTCAGGAGCCAGGAGTCACCACTGCAGCCCCATATAAATCCCTGAATGCCAGCCCTGGCGCTTTTGTCCGTGCCATTAGAGTTCAGAATTATCTGCCCCTCTTTGCTGATGTATGGATTAACTGGCTGGCCGAGTGTTTACCAACCCTTATCAGCCGGTACTTGGGGCGTTATCAGAGGAAGGGCCGCCTGCCGCGGGGCTCGGTCTCTCACCCTTTCTATTACCACCTGTCAGTGGCACGGAGTGTGCTGTGAAGCTGTACAGTCACAGACTACAAGTGTAGATAGTTTCTGACGGCTGATCAAAGGGGAAAACCAAAGGCCTGATAACAAGGACGTGTTTCATGTACTTTTAACTCTGAGAAACACTGGCATTTGCATTTTTTTTCCCCTCGGTAGGCTGGCAGAAACCAGGCGCAATAAACGCTGCATATTCAGTTACCTAATAGTGGAGTAAATGGTATGTGCTTGAAGCAACAAAGCATAACTGTAATCTTGTTCCAAGTGGGAATGATTTAAGTAAGCCTTCGCAGAGGACTCGCCGTATAATAAAGGAGAATAATTTTAATTTGTACTTTGAAGTGATCCTGAATTCAGAATCTAATCTTTGCATTCGGCAGAACATCATACCCTGCTGTGAATGAGGTAATAACTGCAAGTCGAGGAATTATTTGAAGGATCCTTTGTAGGTACGTGCACTTCCTCACAAGAGCCAGAGTCTTCAGTAGGAGCTGCTGGTGAAAGAGCCTCTGTTAGAGCACGTTTGACCTAAAATTTCCCAGTTCAGGAGCAGAGAAAACCCACAGATATCCCAGACTGATGGAAGGCATCCATTTGTTCCTTCGTCAGAGACAAGGCAGCTCTGCCTCTTCTCTGTTTCAGAGCAAGAAAGGGATTTTAGCTAAAATTTCTGCCCATCAGCAAAGACAGAATGAGATGAGGAGGGGAAAGACGCATCTCAGCAGCAGCCCAGTGAAAGACTGATCAACTTCCAAAAGCATTCCTAGTTGTCTAACATAAAAATATATGCATGCCGTTCACATTTGTGTTATTGTGCTGCTTTCCTGACTCTCACCACAGTGTGACCACAGTTGGGTCTGTGTTTTAATTTCACCTTTTTGATTACAGCTGCTTGCTCCAAGTCGGTCCATCCTTAGGGTTCCGCTGTGCTGGCAGCGCCGAGGTTTTAACTCGCGCTGAAATCAGCTTCCCCGGCCCCCAGGGAAGGAGCTCGCTGCCGGGGTGTCCCACACGTGTCCCCTTTGTCTCGTTGAAGGTGCCTTCGACCGGAGCGTGACGTTGCTGGAGGTGTGTGGGAGCTGGCCCGAGAACTTCGGTCTGCGCCACATGTCCTCCATGGAGCACGGCGAGGAGGGGCTGCGGGAGCGCCTGGCCGACGCGATGTGCGAATCCCCCAGCAGGGACATGGTGGGATCAGGAACAGGTACAAAGAAGAGGTGTGATCAGAGATCACGTACATCTCACCCAATGGTGATTTTTATTTAATCTTGTTTTGGTTTTTTTTTTCCTTTTTAAGTTTTGCTTTTCCTTTTCTCTCTGTGCTCCTCTCTCTCTCTCTCTCTCTCTCTCTCTCTCTGATTAATTGTGAGGACCTCAGTGGGACAGAAGTCATTCATAAAAAGAAGTTAGTGGTAGATTGTCATGGTAGGACATGAAATAGATTGAATCCATAGAGTTGTCAGAAGGGAAAGAAGGCTTTAGTTACAATCCCAACAGTTTCTTTTAGAACACGCTGTGTAAAAAGGTCTGTTATTGCTCCATGGCACTGACACTGCTCTCCATTGGTTCAGGAATAGGAAACAACCCCTGGGACAGTTGTTCTGGCAAAGGGAACACTGTTTGCTGAACCTGTGCTGAGAAACAGAGAGAGGTGTTTTGGAAAGAGAAACTGTGACAGCTTTCCCTTGGGAAAGGAGCCGGCAATGGTCAGCGAGCTGAAATTCAGGCTCAGAAATGTCGAGCCCACAGTAGATCACATAAACACAGTCTGAGATATTGGCACATGAGGCTTCCTTATCATACAGCTGGGACAAGGGCTCTCCTGCATCCCCTCGTGTGCAGATTGCTGCCCTGGCCCACCCTGGCTATGCCATAATCACACAGACCCTCATTTAGTGTCCTGAATAGAGCCACTGTGAAACGCTGGTTCTGTAATCCAAATTAATCCATCTTCATCAGTGTCCATTATATTGATAAATTGTATCATCTGTTTAAGTGAAGGGAATGGCACATCAGAGATTACGCTGTCAGAAGGGGCCCCGTGGTAGGAGATGCTCAGAAATGAAAGCGCAGTTACTGCGGGTTTATCGTCTCCATTAATTCCGGCTTGTTCCAAAAAACACTTCCAGTGAAAACACCTCGGAGTGGTGGTGGCCCCTAACATCAGCTGCCAACTCACTTGTCACTCTCCTGGCAGCTTGCCTGGGAAGGCAAAAGAGGAGAAACCAGCAGGAAGGTGTGGGAATGCCAACCTACAGATCTCCCAGGAAGAGCAGGATCTGCCTCTCCCTTTTGCTCTTGCCCTCATGTATCACTTGTGCTGCTCTGAGCTCTCCCTGCTCCTCCAGAGGTCTCTCCCATCAGGGCTCATCCTGACTTTGCTCACTGTGGAACCAAACCGCAGCAACTTCCCACAGCCTGGAGGAGGAGGATGCGGAGGAGCAGGATTTCAGCCCTTGTCTGTAGGTACAGGCAGCGGTAACCGGGCTGAGCAGAGCGGAAACACCTTCATAACCCAGCTGGTCACCTTCCCAGCTGTCCTTCCTCTGATTTCCATCTTGAGAGAGATGAAATCAAAGGATGAGTTAGATTTGGAATTAACAGAAAGGCTTGGTTGAGCACTAAGGGTGGATCTGCTGTGGCTCTGGTGCAAATCCACAGCGGCTTTTTGCCTTGGCCAAGACACTTCGGGAGTCCAGGACTCCAGAGCTCCACCAGTGCAGTGAGGATAGAGATGCCTCACACTGCTGGTGTGGACTTCAGTCAGCTCATGTCTGTAAAGGGCTGGGAAGGTGGAAAAAGCAGGCTGTGAAAATAGAGAAAGGCACATATTTCATCACTTCCTGACCCAGGCTGTGATCAGTGTGAACTTTGGGAGGGTATCCACTGCTGATAATGGGTCAGCACCCCTCAGGCTGTGTATGGAAGGGGAAAGGTGAGGGGAATACCTCCGCTGAAAGCTGAAGCCTTCCAGATGTGCCAGGTTAGGGTGACTGACTCCCCTGGAGATTTGACAGTATATTATATTATAAACCAAGAACTTCGTCAGAGACGGGGCTCTGTATTTTTTTTCCATTTTCACCAAACCCAGCTGATAGCAGCGAGTGCCAACTTCTTTGGCATAAGATGAGGCTTGCAGTGCTGCAGGTGTAAAGACAGAAAGGAGCTGTTTATAGAGATGCCATCACTGAGTTAATATTCATCCAGAGAGATCTCTCCCAGCCCTTGCTCCAGACCCATAAATCTCCCTAATGAGTGTAAGATAGATGCCATCTCGGAGCAGCGGTTTTACACTGCAGTAATGAGTAACATGAGCACTGACCCAACTCACCCCGTCCCACCACCCTCCTCTCCCTGTCATTAACACTCTGTGTTGCCCTGCCTGTCCCGGGATTCTCTCCACTGCTAACACACTTTATTCTCAGGATTTGGGCATGTGGTGACTCAGAGCAGCAGAGAGAGCCTGGTGATAAGAGGGTGAACTCCCGTGCCCTTTCCACTTCCATCCCCTAACAGCTCTTGAGCTGTTCCTCTTTAGCAGACAGACAGACAGACAAAGTTCTCTCCTGCTCAGCTGTACCTGGAGAGCTGCACGCCCTGAGGGAGTGGACTGGAGCTGGCTGCCAGCACCATTCCTCAGCCTGGGCAGCGCAGGGAAGGGCTCACATCTGCCTGCTGCTTAATAAATGGGCAGAGATAAGTGTGGAGCTGCATTACCCTCACTTCAAAAAGAGGTGTCTTTGTTGGCTCATAACAAGTAGGAGAGTTTTCACTTCCCCCAAACCACTTACATCGTAACCAAGCTTGGCTGAACTGAATTATCTTTGAAAAGACTCAGTTTTCCTCCTTGGGTTCTCTGCCGCCCACTCACCACAGTGAAACGACAGCAGAGTTCAGCAGATAAGGACACTGGAGGTTTGTTTGTTGGTAGCTGATTTCTGTCTCGCTGCTTCTTTCAAAACCAGTGTTTATATTTCTGCATTGGACTCAAAATTGTGGAGTTTGCAATCCTTTTAATAATCCTAAAATAACTTATTTTAATTTATTCATGCCTTTATGTTATGCATGCTTTCACCCCTGTTTGTGCTCCAGGGATTCTCTTCAGTCCTTAAATAGACTTTGCAGAGATTTAACAAAACTTGCAAAGTCTCACTCAAACTTCAGCACAAATTAATGAACATTTCTTGCTGAGAATATGAAGATTTGTGCACGTGCAGTGCTGGGGTCCAGTGTGTGGGCAAAAAACTGGGCAGTAGAGTGGACAGTGAGACTTGTCAAGGGCTCAACTGGTCCTGACATGCACTTAATGGCAAGAGATAAATAGATTCCTTTAATGCCTTAACTGTTAGGGCATAGCTGACACGTAGGTTTATATAGAAATCAGGGCTGATAGGCTGCAGTGCTGTGGAGGAAGTGTGTGCTCGTGGTGCACAGACCACTCCGGGGAGCCGATATTCCCAGAAGCTTTGTTTCGTACCCACCCCGTCGCGTTGCAAAGCAGGGATGGCAGCACGAACCCCAGCTCTGGCTGCTGGCAGAGGCAGAAATCCCCAAGGATTGGTCAGAGCGCCAACATCAAACTGGAGGATGCTGAAAACATCAGGAATAATCTGACATTTGCAGGGAAGGGGGATTAGGTGGGGCTTTTCCACCTCCGGCTCCGTGCCAGGGGCTGTCGGACAGTGGGTGGGAGAAGAAGCAGGTCTGGAAAACGAGCCCCCCAAAAAGTCTCCTTTCCTTGTGACTTAAATGATAACTCCAGTTGTCCAGCTAGTTGGCTTGATTGGGAAGCCAGCTTTTCCCCTCGTTATCCAATTATTCAGACAACCCATGTCTGTCTGAAGTGGAGTCTGCTGTACATAAGCTGTCAGCCCAGATAGACATTTAATTCCAAGGAAGGCGTAAATTGGCAAAGATGCCAAAAGATGTTTTTGCTGTTTCAGTTTCTGTCAAACTCTTGACTGAGAAGAAAAAATTATGCAAGTCTAGACATAAATGTTAGTGGTCAGTGCCCTCTTTTGCTTGCAAAGCTTTGTTTTCAAGCAGCTACAATATTTACATTTGCACTGCAGTTCTTAAGTGTGTGCTGGAGCTTCATATTGCGTTCCCCCCCCGCCAGAAAAAAACCACCCTGGGACTGTGATTTATGAAACTCTCCTTCCAGGAGACAAATACCTCTGAAAGGATTCCACTCAGACTGGACAGGAAGAAATTGCCAGCTCAGGCTAGAAATCTTTCCCTCCAAAAACACTGTAATTAGTAGATCCTCTAACTCACCTACCCCTTCAGCAAGTACATTTTTTAAGCTTCCCAGTGCATTTTGATCACTTCCAGCCTTAATATTTGAAATCAGCCTATAGCAGGGGAGCAACAGGATGTTTTTTGAAATGCATATTCCAGAACTCCTGCAAACCTCCAAGTCTGCCAGCTCTCACCCGTGGGAAGCCATGAGTGGCACAGTGAGGTGCACCTCTGGCCCTCGGAGGAAACCGTCTGGATTCCTTCCAGATTTCATGAACAGACTCACAGTGTGCTGAAGGAAGCTCATATGTTGAAGCAAACTCTTTAACCTGATTAATGGGATGCAAGTAAGTGGAGCTAATTAGATGTGCTGTTAGGGAATGGCCCGTAGGAAAGGCGGGATCGGGGCTCCAGGCACTTTGGATCCTGGTCCCCAGCCAAAGCTCGAGCCTAACTTGGGTCTGGACACCTTTGGGCTTTGCAGAGGGATGGCTTTGAAAGCTTCCTGTGGAACGTGGGGGTTGCAGAAGGGAAGCAAAGGCAGGAGAGCACACCAGTGGCTCCCATGGGGGGACCATCCTTCCTGGGGTTTTCTCCAAGGGAGGAAATATCCATGCTCACACGCTTTGTTCAGAGATCCAGCAGACACCTGGACATAGATGTACCTGTACATTTAGTTTCAGGAATAGGATTAGCCCTTTTTAGAGTTAGAGCGTTCAGTGGTACTTTCCCCTCCCTCTCTCCTTCCCTCCCTCCCTCCCTTCTTTCCTTCCTTCCTGCCTCTTTAATTTTTCTAAGACAATTTTCCCCTTCTCTCTCCTCAGCTGTTTTTTTATCCTAACTCAGACATGGGCTATAGATACACAGAGCAAATTATTTTCCCCCTGAAGAGCATTTCTGCCAGGAGATTTCTGCATAGGTTCAGTGCAAAACCAGCTTGGGCAGCAAACCCACCGGAGGATCAAATAACATCGATGCTAAAAGCAGCCTTTGAACTTCCACAATATTCATCCCAGGGTCAGAGATTAAATTACCCCCTCCAATAAGTCTGGGAGCTCAGTGCAGTTCTTCCTACAAAAGGTTTATCTGGATGGGCCTGGTTGAAAAGAAAGGAGAATTCAGGCTCTTTAGGAGCCACCATTTTGGAAGTGCTGGATGAGAGGAGCGTTGGCCTTGCACACATTTTGGGATATGAAGCACTTCAGTGTGGGTTTCTTGCTCTCTCCTGTCCAAGGGTGTCCCTGAGCAGCCCCATCCCACAGCCCTAGGCAGGCCCAGCAAGGGAATTTTCAATTTCCCAGAAATTTCCCATGTCTCCAAATCCAATCTTGCCACCAGCCCTGGGAGGTTTTACTGGAATTTCTTCCAGGTCACACGTTATTTAAGGGGGAGGGGATGTGAATGCTGATACCATGAATATTTCTGATGTGAACTCAGGTTCATTGCTGTTTGTAGAAAAATTCTAAAGGGAGCACTGATGCCACAAGACAACTCTGACTTTCTACCATTTCATAACAAACTTGATCAACTGCACTTGCTTATTATCAACTGTGGTGTGGGGAGATTCCTTTTCTTTTTCTTCTTATTAAATCAAGGCTTTTTTTTTTTAAGAAATATTTTATTTTTGATACAGACACAGCCGGTGAAGTAGCAGTAAAAAACATCACCACAAAGAGGCACATGGCTTTGAAATGTTTTGGTATGTAACATAACTGTATTGTTATCAGGTCTTAACTTTTGCACAGAGTATTTTCCCTTGTTCTAAAAGCAAACCCTCTCTCAGCTTTCCAAGGACCACTCACCTAACGTGGCCATACGGGGACAAACCAAAAAAATACCAAAGTGTCTCAAGTCATTTCACAAATAACATTGTTCTGTTGCTCTCCTTAAACAAACAGGAGTTTCTTTGATTTTTTTTTTTTCAGTCAAATTTAGGATTCTGCTGTTCAGAGCAGAGAGGTCACAAGGCCCTAATGTATTTAGCATTGACTGCCCTCTCTTGTAGTGCGTCTATTAGTCAGTAATTTGATTTGTACCTATTCATTTGCAGTCCCTGCAGGAGCTCTGAGCTGGCCCCAAGTATAATTGGTGCTGTCTCTATTTTTACATCATTAGATTAGCCCCGACTCCTGGCCACTTGTTGTCTGCGCTTGTCTGTCCATTTATACAACCTAATGTAACACAAAATTCATTACTGATCACATTACTTTCAACTCTGAAGCCAGCTTTGTGATAAACATTTTGTTAACCCTTCCCTGCCAGCTCACAGACCTGGGGGATAAATGCACTTTCCCCTCTGCAGGAAAAATCAATATCATAATAAAACAAAGTGCAGTCACATTCCTGGATTTGTCATTCCTCACAGAGGAAGAAATGGGGAGGAACATATAGGAGATGACTAAATGGTGTCTGCATCCAGGCATCTCTCTCTGCTCGATATGAAATGAGCTCAGCAGTGTCCTTTCTACTGGAATATAAAGAAGTGACACAAGATAGGGCCAGCACTCAATTTGAAACTTAATTTCTTACTCATTGTTCTGCAAGTGTTTTAGCTCTTCTGGTCAGGCTGTAATCAGGTTATGACATTATTGGAACTGGACATTTTTCTTCCAGGGCTTTGTCTCAAAAGCAGTGAACAGAGACACAGTTCCCTTTTTCCTTGGAGATTTGCTGCTGTGTTGGGTTTTTTATTTTTGTTTGCCTGGGGTTTTGGTTTTTCCTCATAATGATTAAGCAGATGAACCGCAGCCCTCCAGAATTTCACAGGAAAATTCAAAGCTCTGTCCTGTCTAGCTTGGCTTTGCTCACATTTGATTGTCTGCTGAGTCCCTCCTAAAGCATGAAGCTGTTTGCACCCCTGAGGATTCTGCTGTTGATTCCAGGGGGAGCAAGAGGAGAGCCATGGTAGGTATTCCAGCCAGGGCTGAGCATCCTCCCAGCTCTGCTTGCAGCGTCCTGCCCAGGAGCTGATTCCCGCTACCCAAATATATTTTGGTGCACGCAAAAGCTGTTGGGTTTTTAACAGGTTTTCTAAATTCATTTTCTGTTTGCACAGCTTGGCTTGGAAATCTGTTATTTTGGGTTTTCTAAATATTTAGAAATATTTCTCAGTGTTTATTAAATCTTCCCTTTAAAAGTCCGGGGCCTGAAGCCTGCCCCACACCGAGCAGTCCCAGACTGGGAAGGGGGCAGGAGACAACAGGATTTTTCCATCTGTAATTCCTATAATTACCTTGTCATTCCTTTTAGGAGTCTTTCTATGGTGTTTTTGTGTAGGATATGACTTATGGCAAGCATATCTCTCTCCGTAAGTATAAGAGCCCTGGTCTCCCAGCATTTGAACCTGGACTGGTATTTTTACAGCTGTTTGGTGAGCCAAAACCTCTTGCAGCTGCTGAGGTGGTGGCAGAATAAAGACAAGACAGTTCCTGTCCCTCCTCCCAAGCCCGGCAGCCCCAGAGAGCCGTTGAGTATTTGCTGATTTTTGGGGATGTGCAGCACGAAGCTCTCAGAAACAAGGCACTGCCTCTCCGGGGGAGGTGGGAGAGGAGGCTGCGGAATGGAAACCCATTTGTGCAATAAATCGTTAAGCAGTCGAACTGTTAAATGAACACCTATTAGAGAGGGAGGATGGAGTGTGAGTCACCAAACAGCAAAATACACATTAACACAGCAAACCCTCTGCAGCAAACGGAGAGTCAAGGGCCGAGGCGATGCAAACATTGCAGGGTGAGCCCAGCCCTCCGGCCCTGCAGCTTCCAGTCCTCCCAGCCCCTCTTCCAGCACAGGATCTGCTCCTGGTGCTTTGGTACAGAACAGGATCTGCTCCCGATGCTTTGGCACAGCACAGGATCTGCTCCCGGTGCTTTGGCACAGCACAGGATCTGCTCCCGGTGCTTTGGCACAGCACAGGATCTGCTCCCGGTGCTTTGGCACAGCACAGGATCTGCTCCCGGTGCTTTGGCACAGCAGAGGATCTGCTCTTGGTTCTTTGGCACAGCACAGGATCTGCTCCTTGTGCTTTGGCACAGCACAGGATCTGCTCCTGGCACTTTGGCACAGCACAGGATCTGCTCCCGGTGCTTTGGCACAGCTCCTCTGGGGAGCTCCAGAGTGCCACCTCTGCCAGCTCCCTTCGGATGCTGTAGCACTCCCTGCCATGGTGGTGTGGCCTGCAGCTGTGCCCTCGCCTCCCATCACCCCTGCACCTTCCTCTAGCAGAATGCCACACAAAGAGCCGCCTGATTTTCCCAATAATCCTGCCTTGCTCTCCGTGGTGGAGCCTGAGAGCGTCAGGGCGTGCTGGACAGTGGTGGTGCTGGATGTTGGATGGCCCCGGTGTGCCTTGGGGGATATGGGCAGGCAGAAAGAGAGGGCCAGGGAAAATGAGGAGCAAAGCCAAAGGGATTTTGGCTGGGGGAGGGTCTCAGTGGTCAGTGGAGACTCCCCGGAGCATCCCCATGGGATCAGCTCCGGTGGCTGCCCCAGGGGAAGGAGGGTTGTGGCCAGGTCCCTGGCAATGCTGGGAACACTTAGTCCTCCTTGAAGTATATATCCTAATTTGTGGGATGAAAAGATTAGCTTTCCTTCCATTCCTAGCCTGCTGTCTCCCCACCATGGATAATATATAAAACAGTAGACTTTTATTCATTAACATTTATGGGAAAATGTTAATATTAAACTGTAAGTGAAAAGCCCCATCTTATTGAATTCTTCTGCTGTGTTATTGGGAGCCTAATTTCATTTTGCATTTAAATAAAAACCAGATGACGCTCAGGACGGTCAGGCAAGCATTCTGTAAGTGAGAATTTATCTTGCGATCTGGGTAAACAATGTCTCATCATTTAACAGTTATTATAAATAATGGGGTTTTAAGCACTTTGCTGGGAGTTCATACTGGCTCCACACGGGTTGCACTAAGGGAGAGAGAATTTCAGTGACATCTTCCAGGCATCCGGTGAGGAGGAATCATATCCTGAGCTCGCTTCTCAAGCTGCCGTTTTCATCCTCCTCTGGTTATTATTGCTCAATATTGTGTGCACCATCCACCGACCAAAAAAAAAAAAAATAAGAGGAAGGAAAGTGACAAATTGGTTGGAAGCGTTTTGAAAATGAAGAAACCCTGTTTGAAGCTTCCCCATAAAAAGGGGAATGTGTTCAGCCCCAGTGCAGGTAGCTGAGCCTCCGAAAGGGAGATTCTTTCAGTAAAAATGCGAGCAAAATGTCTGCAGAGGAGCACAGCACAAGGAGCAGGTAGTCGTGTGAACTTCACTGCCAGGTGCCGAAATACAAGGCAGAATCATGATTTAAATTGCCTTTTCTGGGGGATGTGACCAGAGGAATGCCTTGGTTTGCCATTAGGTCTTTCAGATTTCACAGAGAGTTACCTTCCACCAGCTCCTCCACCAGCTGCAGCTCATCCACACGTTTGTAAGAGTGCAGCTACAAAGATGGAGTGTAATAGAACCGATGCTTGGAACAGTTTTTAAAATATGACTTTCAAAAAGCAAAAATGTTGAATTTACTATTTCCAGCTGCCTTCTTGGTTTCAGGAGCGCAAATGTGAATTGCTGTGTTCAAGGGCTCCGCTAACAAAGGGACGAATTAAGCTTTGAATATCATTTTTATCAAGGCTCTTTCATATTTATGTCTAACATCAGAATCTGGAGCTATATAAATAAGAGAGTGTATTAAGAGCCTCAAGCAGCCCTGCAAGAGAGCGAGCCCACGAGCCTGGGCTGTTGTTTTTCCAGGCTGGGTTAATACTCAGTCAAGGTAGAGCTGTGATTTTAAGGGAATGACTGCGAGCTCTGAGTGCTTTGTCAAATTAGGGCTGTGTTTACAAAGCTGGTCTGCTTGAAGCAGCCATGTCAACACAATCTTTAAAAAAACTGAGTCAACAGACTAAATAAATTGCATTCAGAACTTGGATGATTTGGATGGGTTTGGAGCTCCTCAGTGACACTGAGCTGCTGCCAGGGCAGTGGGAGGAGGACACTGGTCCTGATCTCCACCTGAGCTCTCCCAGCTCGAGAGCCTTGAACTGTTTAGATGAGCAGGCAGGGCTGAGGCTGTGGTGACATCATTTCGTGAGCTTCAACAAAACTCTCCTGATTTGGACCAGCTGAGCATCTGCTCCCCCCACAAACTTTTTAACTTTTCCTTTGAATCAAACCCAAATTCCAGTCTGGTCTAGCTTCCTCCTCAGCATCAATCTGCACCAGGGGAACAGCTCAGAGCCTCTCACTGGCCCGAAAGGCCACTTTGTGTCAGAAGCACTAGAAGTGTTGCCAGAAGGACTTTGCTTTGTAATCTTACCCTTTTAAAATGAGCTCGGCAGTGCGTGTGTGTCAGGAGCACGGAGAGCACACGTGGGAGGTGCACAGAGGCCCACGGAGCACTGCAGTCCCCCCAGGGCTCTCTTCCCACCTCAGAGGCTTTAAGGAGGCCAAACGCTGAGGTGGCATCCCAGAGAGGATAGAATTAGGTCTTAGATGGGAAAGGGACTGAAATTTTTTAGGGTCAGGTGTGAAATACTCACGCAGAGGGTCTGCAGTCGCTGCCCAGACCCTGAGGTCATCACCAGGGTTTGTGGGTTGGACTTCCAGGCAGCTTTTCCTTAGCCAGCTTTTTTGCTGGAACTGTTTGGCTGAGCCCAAGGAGGAGGAGGAGGAGGAGGAGGAGGAGGAGGAGGGACCCCCAGCACTCCCTGAGGGCTCCTGCCCACCCCTGTCTTTGCTGCAGCCACCTCTGGGACAGGACCTGTGTCCTGAGACTGCAGCTCCGGAGGAGAGGGGGATGCTCAGATCCACACCTGCTCTGGATAGAGAACGTTCCAGGAATGGGAGCACTGCCTCCAGCATTTCTGAGCAGTATCCCCAGGGCTCAGTGGGTGCAGGACGTGGTAGGTGTCATGAACACGCATTTTACTTCGAATTGGTAATTTCCTTCGTGGAGCAGAGGCTGACAGAGGGGTCAGTGTTGAGCAATCCAAGGCACTCCCATAACCCTGGGAATGAGAGACCAAACCCAGGAATTTTAATACAGTGTTTTCTCTGCAAATGCTTTTGGTCTGATATACACAGATGTGCTGCTTGCGTAACCAAAGATGCAAGATAGTTCTGCCTAAATGCATTTAAAAACTTGTCTGCACACACACACACACTGGCTGGCACAGGAAATCTTGTATTCCACGTAGGATATCTTACAGGAATTTGGAGTAGCAGCATAGTGAAACTTTCAGGATGGGGGTAAGAGAGAATTCTTTTAAACCCTAGCAACCATCACTGCATATTCGTTCTCGTGTAAATCTTGCACAGGGAGTTGTAGGCTTGCAGGATGTGATGGGCTACAGAAAGGATTTTCTATTTGACTGTCATAGTTTTTGAGATTTCACATTCTGGCTAAAATCGGCAACTCATCCTTCTGAAGAGCCATTTATGTAGGAAAACATCCTAAACCTCTTTTCAAAAATATGCAGCTCTAGGAAACTTGAGATTATTTTTTAAGAGCACTGGAAGTCATTGTGAAAGTGCCTATCTTGAAGAATATTCTCCCTCTAAATGCCAATCCTTTATCTGGTGCACTTTTAACCTTCCATAAAACGCTCAGAGTCAAGTCTGGCGAGATGCCAGAGTCTTGGGTCTCCTACTCCGTGGGCTCAAGTCACATGGAGCTTTCTGGGTGCTCTTTTTAAAGGCGTTAATAACCCGTTCAGAAGTTCGTGCAGGGAAATGTTTTGCCCTTTTCTGCCCGATCTCTTTGTGCCTGAAGCAGGCCCAGACATTTCTGTAAGCTCAGGTGTCCTCCCCGTTTTGCAAGTGTTAAGTTGTTTGGCATCCCAGCAGTGAGATCAGGCACTAGAAATGAGATTTGGGGTCTCGGAGGGACTCTGATGTTCAGAAGGCTCTGTCTTCATTCCCCTGGTTCTCTCCTTCCTCCTGTACCTCCCCATCTCCTTGCTGGATCCTGCCACCCTTGTTCCAGGATGCCAGGTTTCATCTCCAAGTGCATGGCACGAGCCAGCTCTGTGTGGATTCAGCACTGAGTTATTGTAAGGTAGTTTGACAGTAACTAATATTTTACATAGGCCACTGAGTCCTGATTTCACAGAAGTTGCTCAGGCAGTGTTTCCCTGTCTTCTTTACTTGCAAATTTAATGGAGGTACTTCTGTGGTGTCTCGCCATCTTTCAGGTTGTGACAGGATGAGACAGTTTGAACACAGGAACTGATTTTCAATGTTCAGATGCCTTTTTTATTATTATTATTTTTATTATTTCTGCATTTGGAAAGAGTTTAAAAACTTCTGTGAAACTGCTGAGTTCATTAAAAAGGGAAAAAGAAGCATTTCTGAGGAGCAGGTCTGTCACAGCCACCCAGAGCACGGCAGGAATTTGGTCCCACTGTGCTGAGTGTCAGGACAGGTGAACAGGCACAAGGCTTGGGGTAGAGAGCAGCTTTAATTGCCTTTTAAGCATTATCATAATAAGCTGAAATTGTAATCATAGTAATACATGAAACCGGGAATTGTCTTTTTGCCTGTGCTCCCTCTGGAAGGGAGCAACACACATTTGCCCGGAAATTTCAGCCGTCTCAAACCAAAACCAACTTGAAAAATTACGGTTTTTAATGAGGGCCCGGTGCTTTCGTTTCACTGCAATTCGATATTAGCGATTTTTGTTGGTCCAAATACCCAAAAGCAGCGGTTCCCCAGGGGGTGCAGTGCCCCCCTGTGCCCTCCCTGCCGGCGGATCCCCGGAGCTGCCAGCGGGGCTGGAGCCCCTCGCTCCCAGCAGCCGCCAAGGGTGCTGGAGATGGATTATAATTAGAGCTCCCTCGTTAGCATAATTGCGTTTCATTAACAAGAAAAAAAAAAAAGTGGGGAAATACTCAAGAAAAAACTCCCAAATACAGTAGCAGCAGTGTGATTTCCAAGCACCCCGATTTTTCCTCATCCCGGTGCTGTTTCCGACCTCGTGTCAGCTTTTGAGCTCTTCTCCACCTTGTGTGTCCCAGGCAGCAGCACCCACTGCCCTGGGCACCAGTGAGGATGCTCGGAGTGAATGTTTATGGTGCCAAAAGCACCCAGCAGGGTTTGGGGTGAATCCTAAAAGATGGAGCGTTTGTACAAGTGCCGGTGCGAGCTCCTCGGGGAGGGGGGAGCGCATCCCGCTCCCTCCGGCAGCAATCAGTGAAATTAAAATGTTTAACTCGCCCATTCACTGGGGAGCGCTGTGTAAATTACAAACAGTTTAAGAGATCCTCAAGACTTCCATTGTGTTAATACAAATTGCCTTTTAGCGTTCCCTTTAAATAGGGCCCTTTTGAGTGAGAATCCAGATGGCAGAAGCTCCATAATTATTATTCATTACAGATAATAAATAACACTCGGGAAGCCCCAGTCAGTTCTGCGAGTCCCCCGTGATGGGCATTGTGTAAATGTAAGGGTGAAAAAACAGTCCTTGCCACAGAATCCGTCCGGATCTCAGTGAAGACAAGGAGCTATGAAGGGCCCTCGTGTGCCTGCCCCAGACCATGGACCAGACTGGCATTCCCAGAGCTGTCTCCACAGGGAATCCCCTCCAAAAGCAAAGGGAACTAACTGGCTTTGATTTTAAAAACAGGCTTGGATTTTTTGGCCTTTGAGCTGTTTGCTCAGAAGCCGCCGTGGATGGGGAGAGGTGGGTTCAGTGAGCAGCCCCTTGGAGAACGCCTGTCCCACATCCTCACTTCAGCAAGGGGCCGAGCACATTCCCGCCTTCGTGGCCCCCTCGGCGCACGGCAGAGCCTGAAAAGTTCCCCAAAATAATTGCTGTGAATGACAGAAATGAAATCGAGGAGATTCGAGCTCTGCTGGCCATTACCCCACTTCCTGCATTCCTACTTGTTAATTGTCTAATTCCTAACGAGTCTTTGGGCATCTGATGGACTTTCTGATGCGTGCTCACTCCGACGCTTCCTTCCCTCCCCTCCCTGGCCTCATCCCTCACCAGAGACCTTGTTCCTTTAAAAATGCCATCCTTAAAAATCAGAAATACTCAGCCCAGCAAAAGGAAAAGGGAACTTGACATTAGTTGAGCTTGAAAGGCTCGGTGCTGTGAAAAGTGACTGACGTGTGAAAAGAGGCTACAATTAGTTCTTTCCCCGAGCACTCTCCCATTCAGTCCAGGGTCACTCCTTCAGCGAGCTGCGGCTTTGAGGGTAATGTGTTGTGACAGTTTGAGATGATGAAGAATAATTCTTGTATTCAGAGTTGCTGCCGCTTCCCCGCTGCCCTGACACATCAGGCTGCTGTCATTGTATCACTTATCCCGGGCAGCCCCTCCGTAGGTAAGAGGAAAGGGTCAGCTCTTCCAGCAAATGATTTGGGATGTTTTGAAACTGTGCTCAAAGAGGGGGAGGCAAAACGGGAGAGAAAGGGAAAAACCATTAGAAGAAGTAATAATGCACTGGAGAGGAGATTTTTGAGTGGACATAAAGGAGCTACCAGGGCTTCGAGTGGACCACTACAGGAGAGCACGGCTAAGAAAGGCAGCATAATTTATGAGTGTTCCGGGCAAAAGAGGGCTATATGGATTTTCTTCAGGCATTGAATTAATGTGCCCTGTGAAATGGTTTCACATTTAGGCTTGGCAGGGCTTTGTACCCTGCTGGATTTGATGGGGTCCTTTGACAGTTCCTGGAGCTTTCTGGAAGGGAGGGTGCAGCTGGACCTCGAGCAGCGCGGATACCCCAGACCTGCCGTCCCCAGAGCAGCTCCTCCTCCTCTTCCTCCTCCTTCCTCCCCCTTGCTCAGGGAGAGCTGCGTGCCTGCGCCAGAGGAACAAGGGGCACACGACAGGCTGGTTGCGCCGTGGCGCTCGGGAATACGGGCACAAAGAAACGTTTCCTGCAAGGTCTCCTTTCCATGCCAAGCAGGGAGCAGCCAACATCTGCTCCCAGCCCCTCCGGTGCCCCGCTGCTGTCCCGGTGCTCCGGGGCTGTGCCCTGAGAGGGGATGGCTGCCCTGGGCTGGGCCAGGGACACAGGACGGCCACTTGCCATCCCACGCCAGCAGCCAGGAGGATTTTCTCTGTTTCTGCTGCTTCCGCCACGATGGAAAGTGTGTGTGTGTGTGTGCCCTGAAAATCCCGTTACTCTGGGACCCTGGGTGATGCCAGCGGTGCCCATTACTGTTACTGTCAAAAGCGCAGGCAGGGCTGTTCCCAGCTCCCCTGAAGTGACTTTCTCCTCATGGCTTCAGCAGATGTTCCAGCTCCTTCGTCTTTTTTNTGAAGAAAAATTGTGGGGTGAATAAATTCAAAAGTAATCCAAGGGGGAGGTTTTTTTTTTTTTTCTTTTTTTTTTTTTTAGGGCAGGCAGGACTTTGTGAGTCGTTTCCTCCGGGGACATGGGCAGGTTTTTAGTATTTACGTTTCTAGTATTAGCATTTATTTGTATTTGTGTTTGTTTTTCACGGGCTTCTGAAAGCCTCAGGGAGCCATTTATGGGGCCAAAATAATGCAAGTGCCGGTCTTCTCACAGTATTTCATTTCCTTGATGGTGGAAACGCTACGAGAAGAGCAGGTCTCATGTTATTTTGACCCCATAAATAGCTCCCAGAGGCCCCTTTCTTCCTTCTCCCACCCACTCCCCCCCAAATCAAATATTTAGGTTTCTGCAAGGACTGACTTCTCAACCCTGGTTATCTTGCTTCAGCAGAAGCAAATTGCAGTTATTACAAAATAGCCAGAGAGTCTATAAGGCCGAATGGGTTTTATATGATGCACAATTTGTTGGCTACTGTACAAGTTCATTAAAGTGTATCATAAGAGGTTGTTTTACTGGTACATTTAAGGAAGTTAATACATCTCGACAGTGTATGCATGGGGGAATGCAGATACAATAACCCTCAGACTTGCTGGGGCCAAGTCCATTCCTGGCGCAGCTCCACCAGAGGGAACGGAATCGCGGGCTGGGCAGCCCCGGAGTGCTGCTGATCCCTGCGCCTGCTGCTGCTCTGGGCTCTCCTGCCACCCACTCCCACTTTCCAGGGGGCTTTGCTCCTGTTTTGTGTTTTTCAGCCTGTTCCCAGCGCGCAGAGCATCGGTGGTTGTGTGACGTGCATTTATAGGCTGGGAGGTGTTTCAGGGCCTTCAGCTGTGCCACAGGGGCTCGGCTGTCCCCTCCTGGGGTGGCTTTAGGGACCTGTCTCTGCTGATCCCAACAGCAGCTCTGGCTGCACTTGTCTGGTCCATCCAGATCTATGACAAATTGTCCTCCAGTTTTCACTCTGTAACAGGCAGGGTGTCCCCATGTCGTGGAGCCATTCCCGGTCTTGTCTGTGCTTCCCATGGGAATCTCATTGATGTTCCTCTGCTGTGCCCCGCTGTGCTCTAAGGGCTGGGAGGAAGAATAACAGTATACACTGGATTTTTTTTTTTTTTAATTTATTTTTTTATTAATGAAACAGAGCAATTTGGGGAGACGCGGGCAGATGTGCTGCCTGTGGTGCCGGGGGTCAGCGGGGTGGGCAGGGAGTCCCTGGTGACCATGTAATGGCTAATTGCCCCCCTGGTGTGACCCAGCCGTGCTCCAGAGCCGGCCGGGGATGAGGGCAAGAGCCCAATTTCCTGAGCTCAGCAGAGCTCTCTGCGGCAGCCCAGCGCTTTTCCAGCGCTTCCTCGGGTATCAGAGTACACTGCTCGTCTGCCTGGCCGGGTAATTAGTTCCAGAGCGAGCTGGGCTGTGTGAGAGCGCCCGGCCTCGTATTCCATGGGGAATGTGTGCCCCGGCCTGGCAGCTTGTGTGTGGGAGCTCCCCGGGTTTTAGCCTGGCACCCCCTAACCCAGATCGGGCTGGAAAACCCCCGCCAGAGCCTCTGCCCCTCCTGCAGGCTCTTTTGTCCTTGGCCAGCAGGAATTGTGGGGTTTCGCAGCCTGGCAGCAGCGAGGGGAGCTCAGGACAGGCGCGCTCGGAGCCGGGGGATGCAGCCGGGACGGGAGTCCCTCCATCCTGCCCTGTGCCCGCCGCTCCGCATCCCTCAGCTCGGCTTTGTCTCCCCGGCTGGCATCAGTCTCCGCAGTGCCACCCCCTGGCAGGCCCCCGCAGAGGTGACAGGAGCTGCCAGCCGCAGAAATGCCGCAGAAAAGCCCGAATCCCCCCAAATCCCACCCGGGCGGGGCGCACGGTCCCACACCGGGCACCCAGGGACAGGCAGGAGCTGGGCCCCCAGGGGCAGGAGCGGCCCCGGGGAAACAAAACTCCTCTCTCCGGCCCTCTCCCGTGTCCGGCTGGAAATGCTTTGCCTGAAGATCAGTTCTAGCTGGAAAAGAGAGCGGGATCACCCCGGGAGGAGCCGCGCCGGGGTTTGGGAGAGCCCAGCGAGGCTGCCCAGCGCCCCCAGCCCTGACGTGGGACCTTTAAGCAAAGCCAGCTGTGTGCTGAGGGAGATAAAAGCCCCAAATCAGACAGGATAAGCGCAGTATTAGTGTGGGATACGCCACTCATTTCTGATTTAAATTACTGTTTTTACTTCCTGGACTCATGGGAGAGTGAGGATGTGAGGAAAATGAAGAGGTTTAGACATGGACATTCCTTCACCGAATACTGGCAAGAAACGGTGATGAATCCAGCTGAGGTCATTACCAGCTCTGCTTCCAGGGTGATCAGCTTCCTGCTGATTTGTTTTCCTTGTATCCTGGGCAGATTATGTCGTTGCAGGTTAGCTCCAGGATGAGGGATTAAATCCCACAGCCCTCGCTGCTAGGTGTGTGCAGGGCTGCAGTGCCCAGGTGCTGAGGGGAGCAGGGCAGTGCCAGAGGATGCTGGGGTGGGATGCTTTCTTGTTTTAGGGAAAAGCTTTTTGCTGTTCTCTATACTTTGTGTATAAATCTGTCCCCGTCACAGAGTCCCACTGCAGCCAAAGGACTGCTGTGGTGTTTACAGGAGGTTAAATGTCCCAGGTGAGGCAGTGGAAGTGGTGGAAATGCAGGAATATTTAGCAGAGAGCAGAACAGGCACTGCTGCTCCAGCTCCCGCAGCTCCTCTCCACCCCAGACAAGTCTCAGATAGAACCAGAGAAAGGTTTGGGTTGGAAGGGACCTTAAAGCTCCTCTCATTCCACCCCTTGCCATGGGCAGGGACACCTCCCGATATCCCAGGCAGCTTCAAGCCCCATCCAACCTGGCCTTGAGGATTTCCAGGGATGGGGCAGCCACAGCTTCTCCATTCCAGGGTCTCACCACCCTCACAGGGAACAATTTTTACCAATATCCCATCTAGACCTCTCTTCCAATTTAAAGCCATTCCTCCTTGTCCTGTCACTGCGTGCCCTTGTAAAAAGTCCTTCTCCAGCTCTCCTGTCACCCCTCCAGGTCCTCCTTCCCCCTTGACGGCAGAGGAATTTGCCCAAAACTCCTGTGCCCATCCTGTCCCCTGCAGCCCAGACAAAGTCGTGCTCGGGGTCGCACATCACAACTCCCCAGAATATTTCTCGTCTCCTGTCACCGCTGTCGCTCTGGGGGAGGATTCCTGTGCCACCCCTGGCGCTCTGCCTCACGTCCCTGCTGCGTGCCACCGCTGAGTGCTGCCAGGGGGATGCTGCAGGTGGCCACCGAGTCAACTGCAGGGTTCAAGTGGCTCACAGAGAGGCCGCGGCGGGAAACGATGCCCTGCACACACAAAAAAATCCTCCTGTCTGGAGATTAGGGAGCACTAAAGGCTTCGGGAGGTCAGAGAGGGGAGATGTCTGGGTGGGTGTGACCAGGAGAGGGAGAGCCACAGCCAGGCTGCTTTCTCTTTTGCTTTGAGGCACGGCTGAGGGAAGGGGATATTTTCTCTTTGACTTGAGAAAGCAGAGTTTTTTATGTCCGTTTGGGCAGGATAAAGGGCTGTGGAAAGTCCCCGGTGTTCCCAAGGTGGGGAATGGCGGTGGTTATGCACTGCTGGTGCACGCTCTGCCAATCCCCCTTCCCAGCACCATCGGGAGGGATTTTTCCACCATCTGCAGCCGTCCCCTTCCTACCCCGCTCAGTTCAGCCGTGAGAGCCCCACTGTGGAACCCTGTCATGCCCTGAGTCAGCAGCCTGGGCCCCAGGGAAGAGCAGCAGGTAAATGTCTCCATCTCCGGCTCAGCCGAGCTGCGAGCCCAGCTGGAGAGAAGCAGAACCAGGAGCTGGCATTCCTCGGGAGCCATTCCCGAATCAGCCCAGAAAAGGCCGGTGAGCGAACGTTAGAGCAATGCAGCAGCAAAGGGATTTGTCAGCGCAGCGTCTGTCTGACGACTCCGGGGCTTTATCCCAAACACTAACCAGGACCTGCCCTCTCTCCCTTGCAGAGCTTCAGCGAGAGGGAAGCATAGAGACGCTCAGTAACAGCTCGGGCTCCACCAGCGGCAGCATCCCCCGCAACTTCGACGGCTACCGCTCGCCCCTGCCGACTAACGAGAACCAGCCCCTGAGCCTGTTCCCCACGGGGTTCCCCTGAAGCGGCCAGGGCCAGGGCCGGGGCCGGGGCCAGGGCCGCCTCTCCGCTGGGCGATCCCGCCGTCTCTGTCACCTGCCAGCTCCGGGGTGGTTCTCGTTACCCTGATGGATATCGACGACTCTTAAACCTTCCTCATGAAAACTCTGTGTTCCTGTGCAATACGAAGAGGCTCCATCTTCAGTCCTGAGAGCTCTTGCGGCTCCTTCTCTCGCTGTCTTCAGGAGGAGGTTGGGTGAGGAGAAATGCTCCTAAGCCATCTTGGGCCGAGCACGTGGTTTCACAGCCTTTCTCTGCTTTCTTCACGCTGGGAGATGAATTCTCACCGCTGGTGAAAGTGCCGAGCATTCATGGATGAACTGGAGAGACTGGAAACTGGAGGATTTTCTGTGGACAAGGGTTGATGATGTTATTCCTTCCTCGTCACGTCTCCTTGCTGCCCTTCTTCCCCTCTGATACGCATCGATGCCAGGAGTATTACAAATGGAAATGCTTCTTTTTGTTCTTTGGAAGAATCCTTTCTCTCGCTCCAGTTTTCTTCTAGCCATGTATTTTAGAAACGTACTTCATTGACTAATTGCAGTCATGGGTTTCTCCTATTTGGTTATAAAAGTTGTTCATTGGAACTCGGATATCTGTCCAGAAATGCATGTGTCATTGAATAAATCTAAGTCAAACAAGAAACTGCTTAAATGGCAATGTTCATGGAGTGTTACTGGGCTGACTGCGGGCTTTGTGTATCTCCCTGGACCAGACTCTGTGTGTATTTACTGACTCGAGGGCTTTAATTAAAGCCATCAGTGGCTGTTATGCAGCCAGCCTAGCATGGGTTTGCCTCCCCATTTCCTTGTCCTCGTGTGCAAGGACAGGATTTTGAAAAACAAGGTATTTAGGTGGTGTGCCTTGCACCCACTTGGCCCCTCTGGGAACCAACACGCAGCTCCCTGCTCTGGCTGGGGCCCTGCTGCTTCATCCCACTGATGGCAGTGGGACAAGGACCAGGTGCTGGAGGCAGAGACACCCGTTTTCATCCTTTCTGTCGTGGGATCATTCAGAGGCTTTGCAGAACAGCCTGAACCTCTGCACCCTGCTGAACGTGCACGGTCAGAGCTAGCACTGCATAACCCTGCTGATAAAACAGTCCCGGGCTCACACATCCTAACCACACGAATTCCTACATCTCAGCCAACTTGTGTCTAGAGGCAGAGTGAGATGGGACTGTCAGCTTATGAAATTTCCTTCCCACTACTTGTTTTTAATAGAAGCCATTTGAGTCATGGCAGGGAGAGGAAACTATCTAAAACCCACAAATCTTACAGCTCCAGCCAGCCACACCAAGGGATGCAGAACCAACCACCCTCTTCCTACTCCATCCCCAAACACCCAGTTCAGTCTTGGGCTTGGTTTGGGTTGGGTTTTTTTTCACTTTTAACTGTAACACAGCCACTCGGGAGGTTTTGTTTTCTTCAGGCTTGGAAACCGCTAATAAAAAGCGAGAGTTTACAGCAATAATTTCAGTTTCTTGCTTGGTTTTCAGTCAGTCTCTTCTCAAGCGAAAAAAAAATAACTTCCTTGGGATGAAATCAGAGGAGAGTTTTGCCTCTAAGTAAGTACTTGCAGCTCCGGCCCGCTGGCTATATCTGCTGTAATGTTATGTTCCTTTTTGTCTGTAAAATAAAGGCTTGAAGCACAGGGTTGAGGACTGGCACCGCGGACAAATGGGACCGCAGGGTCAAGTCAGTCCACACCAGTCAGGGTTTTTAACACAGTTCAAGCCAAGGTCAGCTCCAAAAGTTCAAACAAAATCCAGATTAACACATACAGAAGGGATTGTGTTGTCACCGTGATGCTCGTTTCCTTTCAGGCTTTCCAAGGAGCGGGGTAAGGGACAAAGTTCTGCGGAGGAAGGAAGGAGGCTCTTCTCCCTCCTGCCTGGGACAGCCTGGCTGCTTCTGGCGGAGCACACGGAGTAGGATAGCACATCACACACAGTGGTGTCATTGCAAATGTATTTGTTGTTGGCAGGCATTAAATCACTTTTTATAAGTGCTGCAATATGGCCATGTGGAAATTCCCAGTCTGCAAGAAGCTCCTTTGAATCAGGATGTTTTGTTTAAAGTGGGGGGGAAGAGATTCAAAAAAACCCTACAAACTGGGGCTGTACCAAAATATTTTCAGTCTGGTTCATTGAAAAGAATGTCCTAAATTCCCTGCTGTTGATAGCCCCGTAGCCAAACTGTTAAGAAAGCCTAGAGCCTAAAAAAAAAAAAAATAAGCATTGCCATGAGGTGGCTAATTTAACTTTAATTTGATACTTTCACAGATGACCCAGCAGAATAACCACTGAGTTCCAGCTCTCCTGTGAGCCAGAGAAAACTGAGTGTGCTGCAGTGATGACTGTATAGGATCTGATTCATTGATAACTCCATGGGGTCTGAATTATCACTAAGGTCTGTAGGGCCTGGTTTCATGATAATTTTATAGGATTTGGTTCAATGATAACCCTATAGGATCCGATCCATCAGTAACTCTGATGCAACTTGTCCCTGCACTGTGTTCTTCACTCACACCACACTCCTGCTCCCACCCGTGGCCCTAAAAGCTCCCCCATTTCCACTGGGGGCCAGGTGGCCTCGTGCCCCAGCGCCCTTCCTCCTCCTCAACCTCAGCAGCCACATGGGAGCTCATTTTCAGGCACCAGGAGAGAATATTTCTGTTCCTCGGTAAGTCTAGAAGCTGCTCTTAAGGGAGCTTTGCCCCTGACTTTAACACAAGCAGGTTTTCAGTCTGGGAACTTGATCCAAGCCCCACTTAAAAATAACCAGAGGCTCGTGGTCTTTGCAGGATTTCGGGCGAGCGGCTCCTGCCGCTGTGGAAATTCTCCAGGTGAGTTTCTGACACGCCAGGTTCTCCAGCGCAGCAGCTGGCAGCCCAGCAAGAATGTTGTGCCATGATATAAAGCAAAGAGCCCGAGAGACACGGGGACTTGCAGGTTTTTAAACTGCTTCCAGTAGTCGCGAGCAGAGGGCTCCTGCTGAGTTCAAAAGGCAAAACGTCTCATTTAAAGCGGGGCGGACTGTATATCACTCTGGGCATAAAGTGGGGCTCTTCTATTAAAAGTTGAGTTCAGATTTCATGAATTAACGTGAAATACTGCTTTCTTATCCTACCCTGGTTTCTGTAATAAACGCACGCAGGTAGCGGGCTTAAATCACAGGAGGGGGATGTTGGGCTGTTTGAAAAGAGTGGGTAAGTCAAAGGTTCTCCAAACGTGACAGCTTGGAGTTCAAGGAAATCAAATCTGAGGACCAGTCCAAGGCCTGGGTGTAACCATCAGGGTTTCCTGGTGCTCTGCAGAGCACGAGGAGCTCGGGGTTTGGTGGCTTTGCCGGGGATGCTGAGCCCCAGCTCAGCCAAACCCCGTCCTGTCCCTGTCCCTGCCCCGGGCTCTGCTTCGTCCTGCCCTGAGCAGCGTTCCCCAGGCCCAGAACATTTACTGGGACGAGGCAAAGGACCAGCTAAGGGCGAAACACTGCCAAGATCTGCATCCTCCTTCCTGAGCAGAGAACCCAGAGCAGAGTTTGGCTGCAAAGCGCAGCTGTGAAATCCCTGAACGCTGCTCCCGTCCCCCCCTGACGGCCCAAGCGAGGGGCTCAGCCCCGGGTGCTCTCACCAGGGCTTCCTCAGTGATTTTTTGAGCATCCCAACCACGTCTGCGCCACGTCTCTGCATTTATTTTCTCACTCCTTCGCTCTGGCTTGTTGCTGTGCAGGGTAGGAAAGTTTGCGCCATTTCCTGTTGTCTTTCCCTTGTGCTCCTGAGATATTGTAAAAATGTTCGGTATCCTCCAGTAGGTTGTAATCACTTCACCCTAATGTTTCACAGCTGCTAAGTGTAACTTTAAACCCAACCATTTGAGTGCTTACAATTAGCGAGTCAATGGGGCTGAGATCGGGTCTTTGTGATTGCAAAAAGGGAGAAAACGAAACTTCTTTTTTTTTTTTTTGC